>PVKC010010579.1:0-25615 GCA_004027635.1 Crocidura indochinensis | reverse complement strand
AATTAATGGACCATAAGAAAATTCTGTTCTTAGTTTTTTGAGAAGTGTTCCTATTGTTTTCCCAAAAATTGAATCATTCAGCATTGTCAGTAGAAGTGAATGAAGGTTTCCTTTTCTTTACATCTATTCAATACAGTGGTTAGGAGATCAGATCACTCATTTACATTTGCATTTCCCTAAGGATTAGTGATATAAAGTATCTCTTGGCCATCTGGGTGTCTTAAGATCATTTCTGTTTATTTTTCCTCCCCATTTTTGATGGGATTTTTTTCTTTCTTTTGCCACAGCTTTATAGAACTTGAAAATTAATTCTTTGTCAGGTGGGTGGTGGGAAAATATTTTCTCCTATTCTGAGGTGTCTTTTTTTTCTGTACATCATTTCTTTTGCACTGCATCTGCTCCTTTCTTTGATATATTGAAATACAATTTGTAGGAGAGGAAGGGAGGGAAGGAACAACAACAACAGCAACAACAAAAGAAATACAATTTGTATATGCAAATTGTTTCCCTCCTTTGCTTGGCCAATAATAATATTGACTCATTGAGGATATCTCCAGATTCAGTGTCATGAAGAACTCCTTGTTCTCCTTACTCTTTTTGTTTGATTTTGGGGCCACACCCAGCTGAGCTCACAGTTTATTTTCCGGTTCAGAGATCCCAGTAATGTTTAGGGTAACATATAGTATGCTTGGGGTCTAATCCAGTCAAATGTGGCCTACTCTATACCCTGATAGTGAGACCTTGAATCCATTTTGATTTGACTTTTGTACATAGTGTGAGATAGGATTCTGAGCTCTTTTTTCTTTAATATGTGATTAATCATTTTTCCAACGCTGAATTTACAAGATGTTTTCCTTCCTCCATCTCATGATCAGAGTTCCTTTGTAAAACATTAGCTGACTGTATACTTGAAGATCTGTCTCTGGGCTTTCAATTCCATTCAACTGAACTGTGAGTTTGTCTTTATTTCAATTCATTCTGTTTTGATTTCTGTATCTTCATAATATAAAGTCAAGGGAGAATAGCTTCCCATCTTTTTTGCCTAGTATCTTTAACTAACCTATAACTAAACTTTATCTTTAACTTATCTATAACTAAAGAGTTAACTAACTATTCAGAGAATTTCATGATTCCATTAAATTCAGATTTGAAGAGAAGTTGTTAAAGTGGCAGAAAATTTTGTTTTTATCATATAAATATTAACATTTTAAGACATATGCTCTACAAATCTGTTTTTATATGTACATATAGCCTTTTGATAGTAAGTTATAAAAACCATATGCCTTTATTTTAATATTTCATATTTATTTCCAACATCATTATACTATCTTATATATAATTACTTATACATATTAACAGTCAAAATCAAAAACACAGTATTAATAACTGTCATGTTACCAAATCTAGAGTACTTTGGCATATTTCACCAGTTATTTCTAAAATGTCCGTCATAACATGAAAATTTTCTGCTTAGTTTAGCATAGGCTTACATGTTTCATTTGATATCTTTTAATCTTCTTTTAACCTTCTTTAACAGCTATTTCTTCTTTCTTCCTCATTTTTAAAGCATAGAGATACTTGGTTTTATGAGACATCCCTCAAGTTTTGTTTACCTGTAATATTCAGGACTAAAATTAAATTAAGCACTTTTGTTAGAAATAAATGCATTAAACTTGCATACTTGTCAATGACCAGGTAGCAAATGAGAGTATCTTAGAATGGTGTGTGTGTGTGTGTGTGTGTGTATGTGAGTGTGTGTTTGTATTTATCCTGCTGAGGATCAGACCTAAAGCCATAAACATGTCAGATCTATCCTCAATCATTGAGGCGCATCCTTGATCTCTTGATAGCATCAGAAATCCAATTAACAACAAAATAAAATATTTCTGAGTTTAATATTCAACACTAAAATTTATAAAAAAAAAAAGTACTATGTTAAACACAGAAATTCGGGGCCCGGGAGAGAGCATGGAGGTAAGGCGTTTGCCTTTCATGCAAAAGGTCATCGGTTCGAATCCCGGTGCCCCGTGCCTGCCAGGAGCAATTTCTGAGCATGGAGCCAGGAGTAACCCCTGAGCGCTGCCGGGTGTGACCCAAAAACAAACAAACAAACAAACAAAAAAAAAGAAAAAACAGAAATTCTAGTGAGTTTTTAAGGTACCTAGATATTCAGATAACCCTGAGGAATTAATAATAGCCAGACTCAAAATAATAAAGTTTCCCCCATTTCAAAACATGAAACTATCACCAAGAGTAAAAACATTTTTAACAGTGAACTCTAATGAAAGATTGTAATATCTTTTGATTTTTCTCAAATATATTTTATATTAAGTAGCCATTCTTATCCTAAAAAAGGAACTATTGCTTTGAAAATACATACTCAGTTCTAATCAATTGAATTTACATTACTTAAATGCCACCTGTTCTTTCATGGAGCAGAAAATTTATGTAGGGCAAAGGAAAGAAAAATACTAACTCAGTATATGAGACAAATAAAACAAATAACTATTAAACATGGCAATGTTTTCTAGAGTGTGTAAGATCTACCAATAAATATTAAAATGCAGAAAAATGCACAATTAGGGTTGATAGCAGATGAAACTGGGTTTTAGAGAATAGATAGATGAACACTGCTGACTGAGAACAGATATATTCATCCAATTAACTCCTTTGTCCTAGGTCTTCCAGAAATACTTAGTAATGAAATTCTAATCTTTGATACCTGACCTTTACTATCTTTTATCTCTCATTCATACTTGAATTCCTCTCAGGCAGGAGCTGAATCTTAAACATTTTTAATGGACAGTTTTACAATTTTCCAAAGAACTTATGATAGCACAATGTAGAATTGGTAAGGAAACATTAGCTATATATTGATAGTAATTATATTTACAACAGAAATCAAAATTTTAATTTATTTATGATATATATCCACTATGTTCACAATTTATTTTCTTTTTTTAGATATCCAAAACAGTTATGGCATATATATGGTTTTTATTTTATTGGTGAGGAAAATATTTGTATATACCTTATGAATATCAACTATTAAGAGTAGGGATTTGTCTAACAGGTTGTTTTTCCTGGTTAACCCAAAAATTTGAGTCAGTTTAATATACTCTGGTACATACATACATTGTCTCTTTTCAATCCTGGTTTAAATAAAATATAATTTGTTATTTTTTGTTGTTATAAAGAGATTTGAAGATGTTCATATCTTTCTTTAAATCTTATATGTTACTGCAAAAGTCTTTTTAGTTTGAAATTCATATTAAGCCATATGAATAATGTTCATGAGAATCATCTAGTATTTGTTACTAGGAAATAACCCATAATTGCCTATTTTATTAGAAAATTACTGAATAGTTGTCAAAAGATTGGTCAATATCATTTGATCAACTAGCTAGTGATTTTCTATCAGCGTAAAAGTATTTACCTTTCCCTCGAGCCAAATTTCATTCCATAAGAAACAGATGCATAAGCCTAATTGGAGAATAAATCTCAAACATGCATCATGTGGACTATAGATTTTATTTTATTTTCTACAAATAACTAGTCAGAGAAGTACCTGAACTTCAGAAATATCCCCTAGTCCTTCAGACTGTAGTGTAAGTAAAATAGAAGAGTCTGAAATTTCTGTCTTTTCCTTTTAAACAATTTAAAATTCAAGTCATATACTATTTTTTAGACAACTTTACAACTTCAAAGGCCACAGAATGCCATAGAAATATAAATGGATGACTAACCTGCAAGGCAGTTCTATCCTGGCCACAATTATTCTGATCCTCCACTTTAATAGTTTTCTATCAACTTTGTTATTTCTTTATTTGAATTGCTTTAAAATGGTTCATAATGACTGAACCATTTGTTTTAATCCAGCATCATTGATTGATGGAGCAACAAAAAAAAAAGATATTGTTGCTTATATTATTTTTGATCAATAAAATTAAAATATAAGTGGACTAAATGCAAAAGCAAAAAACTGAGTATTAACATAATCCAAGCCAACCCATACTTTAATTTGTATCATCACACTCAGAAAAAAAAGAATAAATGGAGAAAAAAAAAAAAACCACTGACAGACACCCATCTATTTTTCATGTCAAAAGATAGTATTTAATTAGCTTTAGATGGCAGGAATTCCAAACTATCTGTATGGCAGGAATTACTTCATACTATAGTTTCTAACCACTGTATTTATAATTAATTTTTTCTTCTCTATGTTTGGAAACTGAATTTTCTTTCCCATTAGTTTTTCCATTTTATCTTATGAAAGCCTATCGATTTCAAAATTATCTCTGGATGTGACAAATTAAGGTGAGTCTGTAGAAATCAATGATTATAAAGATATTTGTAATGTTTGCTTTCTGCTTAGAGCGGATTATATAAATTAGAAACCATCCCTAGATGACAGGAAAAATCAACTTCTTGGTTCTTTTATACCTTTTTTTTCCCACATCAGGCAATACCAAAAGCTCCAAAGCAATTTAACTTTGAAGGGAACAGTTTTCAGCTTAACTGAAACTATAGCAATGAGGTTAGGAAAAAAGAAAAGAAGAAACATAAAATTGATCACTAGGACAACATAATATATTTTAACAAATATCATATATCTTCTTTAAAAATGATGCCAGTGACCCCCAGCTCATATTAAGATTTTTAACTATAAAATTTATATACTTAATGCTATACACAACACCAAAAAAGCAGTAACAAAAAAATAGGCTAGCAATAGCTGCAAATGTAATCTAGGACATGAATTTTGTCTGCCTTTGTGCATTAAACATTTCTGACTTTTTAAGATTTCTGTGGTAAGAACTTTAATTTTCAATGATCAATATATCACTCATTTGTTCCATCCTGCAGTATACCATGGCAAACCGATTAAATGTAAGTCAAAATTTCTATTATTTTTTTATGTCAAAAAGTTTGATGCCCAGAGGTATTTTAGGCTAAAACAGGACTTATCAGAGGCATATCTGGAGAAAACATATTTCTTTTTCATTCTTTATTCATATTCTTATTCACAGATCAGAAAACAAAAATATTGAAGAAAGTGGTGTTTCCTTCCTTCCTCTATGGTTTTGGTTTTACGTCTCTCCCTGCTGTTAACAATTTAGTGAAAAAATGTTAGATAATTTGAAAAAATAAAATTATTTTTCTGTGTGAGTATTTATTCAAAATGATCATGCACCTCTTTTATTACTGAACAAAGTAAATATAACAAAAAATAGGAATAAAAATATTTAAACTTTATGGACCTTTGGATATAGAGAAACAGATAATGCTTTACATGGTAAGACCTGAATTTAATCCTGAGCACAACTCCTGAGTGCCTTCTTGGCATGACCAAAAAAAAAAAAAAAAAAAAAAATTCTTAGGGAATGGTGTAACTATCTAGTAACCATATTAAGTTATATGAGCATATTCAACCAATCAGAAAAGATTTGGTCTAATTATAATAAAATTGATTGTAAAAATAGGAAAGTTTTAGGCGAGTACAACCTTGTTTTAAAATTGTCACTGTCTGAACTAAAACTGGTCTGAAAGAGAACTGGGCATGTTTGACTTAAAAGTCTGAAAACATGATAATGATGTAAATAATTTTCTTTGTTTTCAATTTAATTGCTACATAAGTAAGAGTCCAAGGAAAAACGCCTTTATAATTCTCATTGTGAATGAACAGTTGTACATGCTGACTTCCTACATGAATTTATTAATGTAGGAATGTGTGTTCAAGGGTTACTCCTGGCAGTGATTAGGAGATCAATAGTGATGTCAGGGATGAAAACAGGCTTTGTCGCTTGTAAGATAAGCATCTTACTGTTATACTACTTTTTTTCTATATGAATTTAATTTAACAAGAACACACCATGAAAGACAAACCTTTTTATGTAATATTTGTGTCTATCTCCACAATTTATTTCTCTCTGGATACATATACTTCTGTTCTATTATTATCTTTTTCTGGGGGGGCACACCCTTTTGATGCTCAGGGGTTACTTCTGGCTAAGCGCTCAGAAATCGCCCCTAGCTTGGGGGACCATATGGGATACCAGGGGATCGAACCGAGGTCCTTCCTTGGCTAGCACTTGCAAGGCAGACACCTTACCTCTAGTGCCACCTCACCGGCCCCTGTTCTATTATTTTCTTAACTTTTTTTAAATTCCTTTGAATTAATACATCTTTCATTTGAACTGAACCTTAGACTAAAAAGCTAATAATAATACATACCTGAGGTTACTGTGCTACTTATAGTATTCCCCTATAATGCACTAAAATAAAATATTTATGAAGCTAGAGCTTTTACAAGGTCTTAACCTTGTGTATCAAACTTTGTAAATATTGTTCTGTATTTTGGCTGATTTACTAATGTAACATGGATCTGTGAAAAGCAGTTGATCTTCCCCTGTGAAATCAACCCATTAATTTCTTGTTACATTTAAAAGTTATGTAGTAAATAATTACATGATCATGCATATTATACTTCTGGTCTCTCTATGGTCTTTAGTTTGTTTGTCTTTGTAAAATGAAATCTTTTCCTCACCTAAATGTTATAGTATTAAACACAGCTATATAAGACACATATAAAGAACAGAAAAGAGAATTCAGACAATAAGTGACCTTATGGAGTCAGTCTTTCTCACCTCTATTTTCTAACGAGGGAAATAGAAGTTCTTGAGTGTCTGAAAGTTGAAGGATTAGTTAAATAAATGCATAAAATGAGTTTGTCACATTCACAAAATGTAGGCATATAGGTTAGTCAGGTCTTATGTATTCTAAGAAAACAACCAAACAAGATGATTACTTCATAAAAGCAGGTAATTTTTTTTTATTGGAAGGGGAATATTTATCTAGATTATAAGAAAATCTGCATTCAAATTCTAAAGATCATTGTATTCCCCAGTAGCCCCCCTCTTTTTTTTGCAATGGGTTTTTGTTTGTTTTGTTTTGTTTACAATGGTTGCTTCACACAATCTTGGTGGTGGTGAGAAATTATTGGCACTTCAACAGTTGCCAAACATTTAGGTATTTTCTCTTTATTTGTTACAATTTGTCCTTTAAAATACACTCATTTTCACTGATGTAAATTTTATCTTTTTGGCTAAGTTGAATAGTAATTTTTTTTAAAAATATGTCTTCTTAAGCCACATCCCCTGTCTCTCACTTTCTTGCCTCTTCTTTTCTGAAAGGATTAAAAAAGAAATTGAGGGACTGGAGTGGTGGCACAAGTTGTAGGGCATTTGCCTTGCACAAGCTGACCTAGGTCAGACCTTGGTTTGATCCCCCAGCATCCCATATGGTCCCCCAAGCCAGGAGCGATTTCTGAGCGCATAGCCAGGAGTAACCCCTGAGCATCACCGAATGTGGCCCAAAAACCAATAAAATAAAATAAAACAAAGAAAGAAAATGAGCTGAAACCTGAAGTAATGGGCTGGAGGAGAGGGGGGACTAAAAGGAACTTTGTCAGCAGCTGAAGAGATTAAGTCTCTCCAAGCAATAGTAAATTTCCATCAATAGTTCTTCATCTTGCTCTAAGGAAAGGAGAACCAGAGTAGACAAGCTCCAGTAGTAGAGAATAGAGTCTTGGTCATCCCTGCTTAAAAAAAAATTGGCAAGGCGTCCCTCTACACTGAACTGTAAACAGTCTCTTTGGCAATATAGCAGTATGCCCTATGGTTGTACCAGCCCACACTAGGCGGTTATTATCCAAACTATCTTAGCTTGTTCTATATTTTTATCCTCCCTTGCTATATATGCTTACCTTTCCTAGTGTCAACAGTATACACACACACACACACACACACACACATATACATGGAACACAGATGACATATCAAAACATATCTCCTTTGTTAGCACTTCTAGTTGGGTATGTCTCATTGAATTTTATAGAAGCATCAAAAATGGTTCTTCTGCTTTTTAAAAATTTTAAGATACTAAAGCATAATGGAGACTCTTCTATCATTAATGTCCTAATTGGTACAGGTTTCACCAGTATCCATATAATGATGCCCCGAGCAGTTGAATACTTTCCTTCAGTTTCTCCTTATTTTTTTCCCTCTAAACCTCCCTTCTAATATCACTGCCAGTAGGCACTAGAACAATAATGGAAGTAAATTACAGGATTAATCGATATAGTGGTAAAAGCCACTCAATCAGGAAAACAGAATTGGGCCAGAATCTGTGATATACGGAGCCCTCTAAGTTATTTTAGGAGGTACAGAAGAAGAGCAGTAAGTGGTATATCTGTCTGTATTCCAGCTCTGTATCTAAGCTGTTAAAATTATTCCACTGCTAGAATAACCCAAAGAATTTTCATTAGTTTAAAGTGAAGCTTAGTGATAGAATTTTATATATATTTGTAACAAAATGTAAATACAATGTGGTTTATCCTATTGTATTATAAAGAAATTTTATATCTTCACTGCTAAAATAAAATGAGATTTGTATGGCAGTCATATTTCATAAATGAATATGTAGTTTAATGAAATGACGTTTTATGAACTTAAAGCAAACCAATTTTAAATGCTCTTATTTAAAGCAATCTGTCATGCTCTTTGGCTTTCCCTAGTCAGCAAGCTGTCTGGTTTCATGTTCCATTGTACCATGCAATGAGTTTTGTATTTGAAGCCTCATAAGTCATATATGAGGAAAGAAAAGAGGGACTCAAACTTGAGTGATTCTAAGGCATACTGTGGTCGTTAGAGTTCAGTTCAGGATAATTTAACCATCTTTCAAAACGATAGCAATTGCAAGATTGCTACATCCCTTTAAAATGAAAACAGGCTTCTTTTTAGTCACATTGTTATATCGTGTGCCTACATCAAAGACATAGGCTCAACAAATATTCAGAACCAATAAGAATTTGAATTATAATTTTATTTACATTACTTACATAATTACTGAAGACCATGCTTTTGAGATTGGAGATACAGTAGATAAGCACTTGCCTTGCATGTAGCCAAAGGATGTTCAGTCCTCATTAGTATATATGGTCTCCCAAGCACTGCCAGTGTGATCCCTGAGCTCAGAGTCTAGAGTAAGCCCTGAGCACAATCAGCGATAGCACAAAATATATAACAAACAAATAAATATTAAAACTATGCTTTTAATTACAATAGGATGCATTACTATAATGAAAAGAAGATGCATCTAGTTTTCTAACTGATTATCTATAGAAATTTAGAAAAATTGCTTTTTGTTAGTTTGTTTGTTTTTGGGCTACACCTGGTGTCACTCAGGGTTTACCCTTGGCTATGCACTCAGAAATCACTCCTAGCTTGGTAGACTATATGGGACACTGGGGTATCGAATCACTGGGGTATCAGTCCTAGATCAGTGTATGCAAGGCAAATGCCCTACCACTTGTGCAACCGCTCCGGCCCCAGAAAATTACTATTTGAACCCTTGATTTCCTGGCCTAATAATTTGTTCAAACATATTGGATTATATTATTCATTCTATAAACCTATGAATGAAAACAAGAATCCATGTCTAGGTAACATATATATGTTATATATAATATATACCAAATTTCAGTTACATAATATTTTGTAGACTTTTTTATATGTCTGTAAAATTATAATGCTAAAGCTACCTAACATAAGTGAATATTGTATGGCATTTTATTTGGTAAAATATAAATTAGTATTATTATGTTGATAAGGCTCTTAATTTTTGAGCCATATTTGACCAGACAGGCATTGTTTCTTCTTAGAAATACTTTTATCTCTTGTTTGCCTTTCCTGACATCACATTTTCTTGTTCCCTGTCAAGTGACTAAACTTTGTTTACTTAGCACTCCTTCTTGTTAAAACTGCAAATACTGGAGGATTTTAAAGTTTGGACTTCTTTTCTGTCTCCTCTTTCCCTATAGTAATGTGTGTGTGTGTGTGTGTGTGTGTGTGTGTGTGTGTGTGTGTGTGTGTGTGTGTGTGACTTTACCTAATCACTCTGTGTGTGTGTTTATGTGTGACTTTGCCAGCTGTCTGTGCTCTTAGAACTATATAACAATCCTTTTCACCCATGACCTTCCCTCTGAACTCCAGGTGTGCATATCCAAGTGCCTTTCAACATTCTTTAAGTCTTCTCTAAATTAAACATATTCTACGCACATATTTATCTGTTCCTTTCATTTTGACTCTGAGAAGATCTTTTTCTTGAAAAAGAAGTAGAATGACATTTTTTTCAAGTTTCAAATCATTCAGCACACCTCTATTGGTTGATTGATTGCTGTTAATACTAACTAGATTGTTGAAATTCTAGCTAATATTTGATAGCCACTTATACTTACTCCATACTAGGAGGAAAGGAATTCAACAGGAATCACCATTTCCAATAATAGATTTTTATCACTTGCTGCTAAAATTTAATAACAAAAAAGAGAAGCTACTTGCTAAAGATAAATCCCATTAAGGGCTGCAAATTTTCTCTTTTTTGGGGGGTTGAGGTTTTGGGGCCAACCCAGCAGGGCTCAGGGGTTATTCATATCTGTGCTCAGAAATAACTCCTGGAAAACTCAGGGGATCATATGGGATCCTGGGACCATATTAAGCTGAGAAACTTCTGCACCTCAAAAGAATTAGTGCCCAGGATACAAAAGCAACCTACAGGAGAAACTATTCACCCAATACCCATCAGATAAGGGGCTAATATCAAAGATATAGAAAGTACTGACAAAACTTAACGAGTAATAAAATCATCTAGACCCATCAAAAATGGGGGAAAGAAATGAACAATTTCTCAAAGAGTAAATCAAATAGACAAAGGTATATGAAAAAAATGCTCCATGCCACTAATCATGGAGATGCAAATCAAAACAATGAGGTATTATCTCACACCACAGATTCTGGCACACAATGCACAGAACAAGAATAATTAGTGCTGGCAGGAATGTGGAGAGAAAGGAACTCTCAATTAGTGCTGGTGGGAATGCTGTCTAGTCCAGTCCTTATGGAAAACATTATGGAGATTCCTCAAAAAATTGGAAATTGAGCTCCCATTTTATCCAGCTGTCCCACATCTAGGCATATACCCTAGGAACAAAATAGCACAATACAAAAATGGCTTCCTCACACCTATATTTATTGCAGACTATTTACAATAGCCAGAATCTGAAAACAACCAAGATGTCCTTTAACAGATGAATGGTTAAAAAACTGTGGTACATATACACAATGGAATATTATGCAGCCATGAGGAGAGATGAAGTGAAATTTTTTTATACATGGATGGACATAGAAAATATTGCACTGAGTGAAATAAGTCAGAGGGTGAGAGACAGACTCAGAATAGTCTCACTCTTATATAGGTTTTAAGAAAAATAAAAAACATTATTGTGATAATGCCCAGAGACTATAGAGATGAAGCCAGAAGGACCAGCTCACAATATGAAGCTCATCACAAAGAGTGGTGAGTTCAGTTAGAGAAATAACTACACTAATAACTATCATGACAATGTTAATGAGTGAGAGACATAGAATGCCTGCCTCAAACACAGGCAGGGGTGGGGAAGGAGGGAGATGGTAGCCATTGATGGTGGAAATGTTGCACTGGTGAAGGGGGATGTTCTGTTTATGACTGGAACCCAACTACATTCATGTTTGTAATTATGGTACCTAAATAAAGATATTATTAAAAATATTTGGACTGCTATTCCAAGTAATGGTAAACAGAAAATAATTTTTTAAAAAAGAGCAATGTCAAATAGAGACTTAAAAAACATTCCATAACTTCCTAAATGGGAGAGAACCCCAAACATACCTATCTCTTCCAAATAGGACACATTTTTTATGAAGTTGATATGAATTGAACCATATTCTTTCATATTTGCAGGAGTATGCATGGTTTGCTATGTATGGCAGTGTGTTTTATGTAGAATTTATGAAGAATTTTTACCCTAAATGAAAGTCAGTGAATTGTCATACAAAATATTTGTGGTGAAATCTTTGTGTGTGAACTAGAAAACTGAAGCAACTGAATTGTCTTGTCATTTCTGTCATCTCTAAAGTAAAAACATTGTCAATGCCTATGAATTTTGTAGAATTTTCTGTAAGGAAAAAAGAGAGATAAAGAGCAAACTACAACCTTAACCCAAGGTATAAATTCATGCAAAATAGCATAAAATAACAGCTAGTGCCTGTGTTCATAGTTCAAAGAATGATGTTTAGATATGCTAGCAATAATTATTTCTCCTATCACACTAGCCATTTATTTTGATACTGACAAAAGTGAGCAGTCATTGGAAAACCAATTTTAGAGTAAATATTTCAAAAGTTGGAAAGTTGAATCTAAAACAAAAAAGTTGTGTGACTGAGTTTAATTGAGATGTTTCAAATGGGAGAAAAATGTTCTTGCTGGCAAAAAACAAACCAAAATCCTTACTATTTATGTAAAAAGGAGCAGGCTGTTTTGTAGAGTACTTGTATAGAGTGTCACCATTGACTTGACTTTCTCTAATTAAAAACCTCAAAGACACTCTTTAGTTTATTTGTTTGTTTTGGAGTCACACCCAGCAGTGTTCAAGAGTTACTTACTATGTGCTGAGGAATCACTCCTGTTCTGGTGGGCTCACAGGACCATATGAGATGTCAGGGATTGAATCCATGTTGGCCATGTGCAAAGCAAATGCCCTACCCCCTGTGCTATTTCTCTGGTCCAAAAAACATATTTTTTTTTTTTTGGTTTTTGGGTCACACCCGGCAGTGCTCAGGGGTTACTCCTGGCTCCATGCTCAGAAATTGCTCCTGGTAGGTACGGGGGACCATATGGGGCACCGGGATTCGAACCAATGACCTTTTGCATGAAAGGCAAATGCCTTACCTCCATGCTATCTCCCGGGCCCCCAAAAAACATATTTTAAGATTACCCACTGAACTGATTGCAAAAACATGTTACCAGCTTTTATTCTTACTATTATATTCCTAATATATATATGTGTGTGTGTGTGTGTGTATGTGTGTATGTACATAAATATATTTACATATAGCTATTCCAAATAGGAGCCTTTTCAGGATTTAACACATGGATTTTGCATCTTAAGTTTTAGCCTCATTCAGACTCAGGTTTGTGCTCCACAAGTATCTAATTACAATTGTATATCTACTAGAGAAAGTTTTAAAATTTTACTTTCAAAGTATTTTTCAACATGTTTCCCATTTATTATGAGTATAATGCAACAGAGAATACTGGGCCCAGAGCTTTGGTTATCTTTTCCATAAACCACTTCTCTTGTTATCGTTAAGCAAAAAATTTTATTGAAGCAGGCAAAGCTTACAGGGCTGACTTGAATTGGACTGCTATTTGGAAAATAACTGTCTGCAGAAGAGACTACCATATGTTCATCAACCTGATTTTTCATAATTCTCCCAGTTCTTTTTAAACACTAATTTTAAAGGAATTGTGGTAACAAAATAGTATGTTTAAAGCTCTTATTATTTTTTAAATAAATTCTTCTCTGGCAAGCCACTGGCAGTTTTGGGAGAAACGGGATGATGCGGAAAAGGTACAATATGTTTTTATAGAGTAATATACTCAGAAAAGGAAGCTATGGACATTATCAGCAATAATGTGCTTCAATGCTGAGAACTAAATTGTCAACATATTCCATGATGTTTCAGTGGTTTACGTATTTACATTTGTTTTCTATTAGCCACTATGAAAAAAAACATATAGTTGAAGTGAGGACTATAAGCAATTGTGAGATGTCCGTGTGAACTTACTGCTTATTTTGGCTTCAAAATAAAGATACTGGTTTTCAAAAATCAGGAATGAAAACCTGAAAGGGATTTTGTGAGTGGATTACATCTGCCTGAATTCTTTTTCCTTGCAAAGATGTTTGTATCCTTTCTGAACTCTGGGAATGTTAGCATGACAAGTAATCTATGTAATTATCTCTTTTGATCACTCCCTTTTATAAGAAAACACTTAAAACTTAGTGGAAGAAAATAGTTTGGTGCAAGGGCGAATTAATTTTTCCAGGAATAAATAATAGTG
Organism: Crocidura indochinensis; assembly: GCA_004027635.1. Lineage (NCBI taxonomy): Eukaryota > Metazoa > Chordata > Mammalia > Eulipotyphla > Soricidae > Crocidura > Crocidura indochinensis. Next base: position 11,617 of record PVKC010010579.1, on the reverse strand, counting down.
GGAGGATTCTGAATATGAGTCACCATAGACCTAATAACACCTAAGTGCAGTTCTGAGTGGACCAGGCAACCTGAGCAAGAAATGGAACCAATACCTCCTTACTCTAGATCTTTTAGTCTTTCATGGACTTGAAGTTTGTTCAACTCACCTTTCTCTATGTCTTCTTTCTAAGAAAAGGTCTCATTAGTCATAAAAAGGAGAATGTGTAAGAGGAAAATTAAAAATGTCCTCTTCCGTTCTCACTCCTTGTTTAGTCTCTGCCCACCTTGCAGGGTCCTCAAACTATGGCCAGCGGGCCACATACTGTATTTGTTGTTCCCATTTTGTTTCTTCACTTTAAAATAAGATATATGCAGCGTGCATAGGAATTTGTTCGTAGTTTTTGTTTTTACTATATTCCGGCCTCCAACGATCTGAGGGACAGTGAACTGGTCCCCTGTTTAAAAAGTTTGAGGACCCCTGGCTGGACCCTGCATAACTGTTGATATAACTAAAGCGATCAATTTGAAGGTTTCAACGCTATTGTCTTTGCCGTTTTTTTCCCACCTCAACTTATTCAGCCGTCATGTGATCCAATTAAATAGAACTGCAGCAGTGGAAAAATCAGACATTTTTAAAAGTGCATTCAGCAAACAAATCTGAATTGGCATGATTCTGAGCCATCCACTCATTAAGGGTGTGTGAACCTAGTCAGCCTTGTGGAAATAAAAGGATCAAAGCAGCCAGGGAAGAAAGGACAAGCACTAGACTTGTCAGTGATTATTTGTTAACTAAGAAAAACATTTGCTTTCTGGCAATTAATTTTGAAAGCTGGTAAATTTTATTCATTTGTAGAATATCTTTTTGCATCATTTGTAATTATTAATCGAAACATTTGGGTTTTGTCTTCTATTGAGCTACTTAATAGATGTTTCATGAGACATTAAGAAATTTTCTCTGGGGCCGTAGAGATAGCATGGAGGTAAGGCGTTTGCCTTTCATGCAGAAGGTTATCAGTTCGAATCCCAGCGACCCATATGGTCCCCCGTGCTTGCCAGGAGCAATTTCTGAGCATGGAGGCAGGAGTTAACCCCTGAGCACTGCCGGGTGTGACCCAAAAACCACCAAAAAAAAAAAAAAGAAAAGAAATTTTCTCTGAGAAAGTCTATTTATTTGGGCAGCATTAGGTCTTAAACCCAGAGATGCTTACATGTAAAGCAAACCAGTGAGTTACCTTTACAGTCATAATTTACATTGTGCATAGTTGTTTGACATTTAGTAACTTCCTCCCACTCTTTGAATAGGAAAACTGCCTTCCTTAAAATAAACTTTTCTCTATTTTACCTGCATCAGATAGTCCAGCTTACTTTGACATAATCTTTTTCAACAAGAGATAATATATGTTTCAATATGCAGCAATATTGACCCATGAAGCTGACCACATATATCTTTCACGGGGGGAGAAAGTAGGAAACCCAAACACATCCATAAATTTTCCTGAAAATTCAACTAGATTATATTTCTGTTTGTTTCCTATTTGACATATCTCTTTTTGGGATGTGGGCACACTTGCACTTCTCAGGGCTTACTCCTGGCTCTATATTTAGTGGTGACTACTTGCATACCACTGCCTGTGGTATGCAGTGCCTGTGGTATGTGGTATATAGTATGTGATTCCTGACATTTAATTCAGGTCAGATATGTGTAAGCACCTACCTGTTATGCTATTTATTGCTCTGACCCCACTGGCTTATATTTCTCAGAGTACAAACACCATTTTACAAAATAACCTTTCATTTTACCATTCAAACCTGAACTTAGCTTGCATGGAAAGGAAAAACAGCTTCAAAAAAAGCAGCAGCTTCCTTGCTAGGGGGTATCCTGTGGCAACAGCACTCACTTTCCTGTCTCAAAACAAGCTTCTTTCTTTCAAATTTTAAATGGAATATGCAAATTCAAAAGGAAAGACAAAGTGTTCCTCCACAGTGTAATATACTGTGTAAATCACTTCGAGTTTCTTTAACTTTTCTTTATAATGCTACTGAAAACAGTAAACAGTGACTTCCAAATTTTATATCTCCTAACCTGAATCTTCTCTTTACTTCTCCAACATCCAGCCTTATAAGAAATTTACACTCTGGAACCTAGAATCTCAAACACTTAATGTCCAGTTGAATTCATTACTCAAGCTGTAAATCTAGATCTTTCCAGTTACTCTTTATTTGGCTAATGTTTCCATTTACTTCCATTTTTTCATAGATTTTGGAATGATCTATAAATTTTTCAGCCTAGTTTTATACAGTAAACATGCCACCAAGTTGCATGCTCATACAATCTTTTCTATTGACCACTGTATAATCAGCCTACCTAAAGATAAGTCTATCTGAATCAATATAACTTGTTATGATTTCCAGTGTTCTCTTTTCATTCTGAGCACAATTAATTTTATTATCTAAATTTTGACTTTTATAATGTTAACAGATTTACTTAGATTTGCTTATTGTGACTAAACTGCATGTAAAATATTTTTTAGACTTTATATCAAAATTTGGGATTAAATTATCTAGTTTTAAACTCTGTACAATATCTGAATTTTTTTCCTGTAAAATATTAATGATTCCATAGCAAAGCATTAACAGTCTCATCTATCCTCTCTCTAGTCTAACTCATTTGTTCTTTCAAAAAAGTCTTCACTTTTCTATCCATTCATGAACATGCTTACTCATTCCTTAGGATAGAAAATAAATTCCACTGACCTATGAAATAGATTCTTCTCTCTTCATCTCACACTGATCTATATATTTTTACTAAATATATTTATGTTTTACTTAGAGAAATATGACATTTTTATTTATACTTCATATTTCATATTTTTCATATATTATTTATATTCATATTTTATTTATATTATTTGTCAACGATAAACAAGTGTCTCTATTAGCAACTTCTTGAACCATTAATGGTCACCTAGGCATTGAATACAAATGAATAATCTTGTCTTGTTCCTTTAAGAGCAATGCTTCCATTCTTGAACTGCTAAACTTCCTATTAGCAATATGTTACCTACAAATTCTTTCTCAAGTCAAGGAATTTGTCTTCCATGATTATTATTTTTATCATGAAACAATATATTCTTTGTCAGATACTTTTTTATACATCAATTAAAATGATAATGAGATGGGGCTAGAGCAATGTGGGTAGGATGTTTTCCTTGAAGGTCTCCTATCTAAGTTTATTTCCAAGCATCCTATATAGTCCCCAGCACCAAACAGCAGTAATCTCTAAGCATAGAGCCAGGTCTAATCCCTGATGACCACTGAATGTGTCCTAAAAACAATTGAAATGATATATTTCGTCTTAATTCTTTATATGAAGCGTTATAGCCATTTTCAAATGTTGAGCCACACTTGCTTTCTGTGATAAATTCCACTTGGTCACCATTTCGCAGATTTCCAGGTACTTTATAATATTTAAATTGCTGGTAGTTGCTGAAGAATTTTACATATTTGTATATGGCTATTGGTTTTCAGTTCATTTCCTTAAATATATTCATCTGGCTTAAATATCAGAGTAATGCTGACTTTATAAAATAAGTACTTATTTCTTCAACTATATCCTGGTAGCTTGAGAAGGATAAGTGTTATGTAATTTTTTAAATAAAATTAAGATTTAAGAGAAGTCACTAGTACTGGTCTTGACCTTAACTTCATTGGGAGGTTTTTTTTTTTTTTAATTACTGATTCATTTTCTTTCCTAGTTGCCTGCTTATTCAGGCAATCAACTTTTTAGTGAATTTTGTAATTTATTGATTAGTTCTCTACTTTTCTTAATCATAGTTTATTTTTCCTTTACTTTTCAGTAATTAATAAAGTTTAAGAAAAAAAAGTTAATTTTTCTAAAGAATGCCTAAGTAGAAAATACTAAACCTAATAAGCTTGTTTATATACCAAAACTAACCAAACAAAATAATGTTTCTCTATATTTCATATTATTAATGTTTCTTCATTCCTTATTCCCATGCTTTCAAATAAATTCCTAAGGAAAATACTTATTAAATTTAGTTTCTCGAAGCCTTTAAAGAACTATTTTTCTTTTCTTTTTCTATTTTTTTTATTTTGATTTTTGGGCCACACCTGGTGACGCTCGGGAGTTACTCCTGGCTATGCACTCAGAAATTGCTCCTGGCTTGGGGGACCATATGGGACACCAGCGATCGAACCAATGTTCATCCTGGATTAGCTGCTTGCAAGGCAAATGCCCTACCACTGCGCTATTGCTCTGGCCCCTGTATTTTTCTTTTTTTAAAAGGTAGATTGTTTTGAGATTATAAGTGAAGAAAAGTTGCTGGTATTTTATGAAGTGAGTTTTGCTCAGAAACGCAAAATAAAAGGTTTGAACCTCTTCTTATCATGTTGCTGTGCTAAATATTGTGTCTGCATTATATGAGCCCTCTAAAAGTGACTTCTGAATGTATAGTGAGGAGTAAAAGTGTTGAATACTACTGGACGTGGCCAAAAAAAACAAACAAGCCAAAAAGAAGAAATGAAGGAAAGAAAAGAATATCTGAATTATTCTGAAAAGGGATGCAGTTTAGTAAATACAGTATTGTGTACTGTGGTTATCAGAAGAATGTCTTCTAACAATCTTAATTACTCACCTATATATTCACTACTTCTCATTTTGGGAGTCACCTAAATTATCTTCTAGTCCATGAAGTTACTATAAATAACCATGAATGCTCTTGCATTCAGGGATAAAAGAAGTTATTTGATGTAAAGCACACACATTACTTTTCTAAGTCTGTTCATTCAATAAACATTTATTGAGCATATATTTTGTGTTTAATTGAACTTAGACTATACATTGACAAATAAAAGAGACATATTTTGTCAAAGATTAGATCACGATTACTTTTGGTAAAGCTTCAATTCATGATTCCTGTGCAGAGTTCAGTTATTACATGCAGAGTTCAATAGTGCAGTTGAACAAAACAATTGGAGACTCACATACCAGTGGAAGTTAAATGGCAATGCAGCAATGACCCCAGAGTTTCTGTTGCCAAAGAAACATTTAATGGTGTAACCCAGGAAGTATCATGACACTGTACAAAGGGGCATCTGTTTGCAATTCTAACCTCAACAAAGAAGCAATTCTTCTTGCCAAAGGGGGTAGAATAAATCCTTTTCCTTTTCCTCAGCACACCCCACACCACCCATCCAGCAGAGAATGCTGAATGCTTACAATAGACAGAAAGCTGCAGGGTCACCCAAATCAACAAGAACCATACCAGGGTTAACACGGAAAGTGGGAAGTCAACATTTTGCTGAACATATTGGGGGGAAAAATAAAACCTTGAATCCATTGATAGAAACTATGCACAGAACAATCTCAACAACTAAGAAAAACCTTAACAACAGATCTGGGTACAGAAATGAAGGAATAACCAATCTCAGGACAAAGAGCCTGGGAAAAGAGCCCTGGCTAAAAATAAATAAATAAAAAGAGACTCAGCAGTTCCAAAGAGGTCAAGCTTGTTCTTCTTCTAATGATGTGAAATAATGGTGAGATCCAGGATTTAGTTCCAACCCTGCCTCTGCCCCACAGTGATGTTGCCTGTGTCGTGGAACCCTCCTTGACTTGGACTTTTTTTTTTTTTATCTTTAAAGCAAGTTTATAAAATTGTGATACTTAGAGACAACATCTATAATGTAAAAGGTGACTGTTTTCATATAGATCTATTACCAATGGATTCCCTGGTATCCATCAAAGTTCCAATATATCTTTGGAGGATAAGAATCTGATGTTCTGTGTTCTGAGCTTGCCCTGAGTGATAAAGTACCTGCCTGGAAATCACAGGATATGAGTTCAATTCTAAGCACCACCCTCAAAAGCCCGAGTGCTATCTCATCAGCTCAGCTTTCTGGAATCCACAACATTTCAAAAGTGTGCAAATACTGGCTCTCTAGGACCACGTGTCTGAACATCACAACCCCCAGAAAACTCCCCAAGTAAAACCATGTGCACATTACATCCAAGTTTGTGCAATTGGTGATCATCACCATAAAGACTAGAAGTAGAGAAAAATGAACAAATGAATGAATGAGAAATAAAATTAGTCTGGATGCTTCTTTTCATGATTTTTGTGGCATTTTTGCAAATTTTTAAAGTCAGGTACTAAGAAAAGTGAAGGAATTTATGGGTGCATAAAGTAGGCTTCTTTCATTAATCTCTAGATATATGCACATGATAAATATTCATGAATAATTTCATATTTTCTGACACATGCAATACCATACAATAAAAAAATTCACAGTTAGGCCTAAAATGATATTACAGTAGGTAGAGATGCTCACTTGCCTTACATGGGGCCAAACTGGACTTGATTCTCAGCAGCGCATATGCTTCCCTAAGCATGCCAAGAACTGATCCCTGATCATAGAAAAAGAATAGGTCCTAAGCACAGCCATGTGTAAGTCATAAAACAAAATATGTGTATATATTTATATGTTAAGTGATCATAACAGCAAATATATACGCATATATATGAAAGGTATTCTCTTATGTGTCTCAAAAATGAAATTCAGTCATTTTGTGTATCTAGTTGTATACTTATAATATATTTAAGGCAAGGATGTCTAAAAAAAGATTAATATTTAGAGTAACAGGCAGTTACCCAATTGTGGTCATGTGGACATTAACCAATGTGCCAGATTTCCTATTCATGGTTGCAAATTTTAGGCTTCAAGCTCACATATAGCCCCTTTAGTCCCTGAAAGTTCTGAGTTCTTTTGTTAAAACACAGCCTCATCTGTGATGATCTCACTGTTAATTATTTTTTAATAAATAGCTTCACTCCAGCATTCCTGAACCTTTTTGAGCTGGCAGCATGAAAAGATAGAAACTGTGGAAAGTGCAGAAATATCTCCCTGGAGTTAAAAAATTATTAAGCCTCCAAAATTTCAAAAGCTTTAGAAGTCAGCAGGCTCATCTTTCCTTCCCATGTGCCAACATCCTCTACAATGTGAATATGGGAGTTGAGACAGTGTCAGCCTTCTGTCTGGAATTTCCATTCACCTGGCACAATTTGCGTTCCCTATGGAGGCTCTGTGCTTAAGTTTCCTTGAAGCCAATACAATTTAAATATTAGAGCTAGAGAGATTGTACAGCTGGCAGGGCATTTGTCTTGCATGAGGCTCTTCTGGTTTAGATACCCAATCCCTCACATCTTTCCCTGATCCCCTCTAGGAATGATCCCTGAACACAGAGCCAGGAGTAAACCCTAAGAACCACCAGATGTGACCCCACATAAAATTTAAATATCATAACTACTTCAGTATTTTAAAGTATATGTAACATTACATGTGTTGCCTTAATATGCTGCTTATCCAGTAACTCTATTTAGTGACTCTTTGTATAGTCCAAGAGTCCTCAAACTTTTTGTTTGTTTGTTTATTTTTGGGCCACACCCAGCGACACTCAGGCATTACTCCTGATTATGTGCTCAGAAATCGCTCCTGGCTTGGGGGACCAAATGGGGCACAGGAGATTGAACCCAGGTTCGCCCTGGGAAGCCCCGTGCAAGACAAATGCCCTACCGCTATGTTATCACTCAGTCCCTCAAACATTTTAAGTAGGGGACCAATTTACTGTCCTTCAGACTGTTGGAGGGCTGGACTATAGCTTAAAGAAAACCAACAAATTCTTATGCACACTGTGCATATTTCTGTTTAAAGTTAAAAAAACATAAATAAATATAATATTTAAAATGAAGAACAAGTAAAGTAAATCAACAAAATTACCAGTATTTTAGTGGGAACTATGGATTTCTTTTGGAGGGCTAGTTTGAGGACCCCTGCTTGAGACTAAGTGTAGGAGTCAAGAGACAGAGAAGGAGGTAAGTTGGAGAGTGTGGTGCACATTCACATAGGCACAGTGCAGTCTCCGATGAGTTGACTGCAAGTAGGACAGGCGCAGTATCAAAAACATTAATCTGGCAGGCCAGATAACTGTCCTCAGTAGGCCTCATGTGGCTAGAACCCCTGGCTAGTTTATCATTACCCTAAATGCTTCAAGATTCCATCATGAACTTTGGGAGCTTATTTGTTGTTATCCAAGTACACTGAAATGGGAACTATCTTTCCAGTGTATACTATGGGATTGTTGGGAAAACTTTGAATTTTACTATTACTATATCATAACTATACTACAAATTTATCAGAACTAATTGAATGGATCATCCTGGAAGAACAATAGACTGATGATAATTAATTTAAGATCTCTGAAGTAAGGTTGACTAGTTGACATTATGGCTTGTGTACTTATTAATTGCATGATAATGAGCTTATCACATTTTGTACCTGTTTCTTCATCTATAATATGTAAATAATAATAATAATACTCATATAAGATTATATTGTAGGGATTAAGTGAGCTTTGTTTGGGGGGGGGCTTGAGCCACACCCATTTGACGCTCAGGGTCACTCCTGGCTATGCGCTCAGAAATTGCCCCTGGCTTGGGGGGACCATATGGGACACCAGGGGATTGAACCGCGGTCCATCCTACACTAGCACTTGCAAGGCAGACACCTTACCTCTAGCGCCACCTTCCCAGCCCCGGATTAAATGAGTTTTACATTCATTACATACTAAGATTATGTGTCATATTGTATATATTTAATAATAATGCTAGCTAAATTACCTCATCAGATGTCACTGAGACAAAGAGTCAGAATCTTATTGCCAATTGTGCTCTGTTGGTAAGCTTGAATACTTTCTCTAGGTTTAAGTCTGAGGTTTTCCAGTGTGATATCTTATCTAGGCATTTTACTTCTTACCCTCACCTAACTCAAGATTGGGTTTTACATGAAAACTAAAGTAACCAGAGAAATGGTGCTGGAATAATGCACTTCATGTGGTCTTTTTTATGTTTCTTTATTCATCCTACTTAAAATATTGGATGCTATATATAAATGGAAAACATAGAGAAGATCTCTGTAACAAATTAAGGAACATATTCATGAATAAATGGAACAAAATAAATTGATCCTTATTCTTTGAAACTCATTTAATCATATTAGAGAGTTGATAGTTGAAATGTTGAAAGTTTGTTTAAACCATCTTAATTTTAGTTTTTACCATACCAAGTACTATATTATGATCTGATATTAATGCTGAAAGGAGGTATTGATACTACTTTTTTTTTTTTTTGGTTTTTGGGTCATATCAACAGCGCTCAGGTTTTAGTCATAGAGCTATGCTCAAAAATCACTCCTGGCAGGCTCAGGAGACCATATGGGATGCCAGGATTCGAACCACCATACTTCTTCATGCAAGGCAAATGTCCTACCTCCATGCTATCTCTCCGGCCCCAGATACTACGTATTTTTAAGTTTGAGTTTAAAGCAAAACAAAAAAACAAACAAAACAGAAGATTAACATCAAGAATACTCTGTAATCTAGAGTCGGCCTAAACTAGTATCTAATATGCAAATATGGATTGTTATTTTTTTATATATTTCAGAAGAAAAAAAATTTAAACTAAATGGATGTGAGTATTCAAGAATTATGAGAAACTGAATAAATGAAGAAATACCTCATGTATTTTACTTGATTAGATCATACTTTTCTCAACACCACACAGCATTGGCAAAACTGATTATGTAGTCTTAAAAACTTATTAGGTCCTGAATGTCAAGTGATTGTAATGTATCTATAAAAAGTATAGATTCATGTGAAAATAAAACACCATACTAACAAGGAAGCTCAGAAGAAATGTATTTGAAGACTAGATATTTTATTTTGGAATGAGAACATGAAAATATATTTTGAATAGTTTATTGACAGTTGGTAAATTATTTTCACCCCATTTTTCTGTGTGTAGTACAGATGGGAGATTAACATCTTCCAAAATCATTTCTCAGTTTTACATATGTGTAAATTAGCTTATACAAATTACAAGTCTTATTTGTGTGCTGCCCTTTAAAATTAAATCCTGTCAAAACTGCTATTAAAATGATTTTATATTGTTAAGTACGTGTTAAAATTGACAATGTAGGTTTGTGAGTCAATCACTCAAAAAGACAAAAATATATGAGAATATGTTACCAAACCATTGCTAGAGTATATAAAGATCCATACTCATATACCATTAATATTTTCATTCACATAAAACTCAAATTATAAAAAGTCAGAGTATTTTTTTACCATTCTGTGGCTCTCCTCATTCTGATTACAAATGAATCTATTGGTTTCAATATTAGACAATTCAAATATTCAGAAATGCTGTTGCTATCCTCTATTTCGATTACATAAGCACTTTACTTTCTGGATTTATGTGAGGAAAGAATGCAATGCTTCCTGTAGAACAAATGAGGTCTTCAGACGAAAACTACTACACTAATTCCTCCTTCTTTGTCCTCATAATTTTTTATTCAAATATTATCCTCAACATCCTAGGCTATAGTAGAGCCTAGTTTTAACTTATGGGTTGGTTAGTATAGTTACAATGTTGGGTTTAGTTACATTAAGCATTATTCAAAGAGGCTTTATGATAAACATTAGAAACAAGCAAAGTAATAGAAAAATTTAAGTATAATGTACTTTGTAAATAGAGAAATTCTCGAAATCTGGTCTAATACCTTTTATTGCACTTAGAAAAGTTGGATTTTTTGTGTGTGAAGTTTTAACAACTTTTTCACTCCTCTCCTTTGTGCATTTCCCTTAAAATTCTAAGTAATCTAAATTTAAACCACTGTGATATTAAATAAGAAGAATTATTTTGCAGTCTGTTGTGTGTCAAGCATGTAATTGAAAGAAAAAAGGCACAAAAATGCGAATAATGACAAGGCATTCAGGCATTGAATTGGTATATTTGGAAGTTGTGACTTATACTGAATTAGCCATTTTGAAGCATATTATTTGAGTATCAAAGAGAAAACTGATCATAATATATAATAATCTATACAGAATTTAACCATATTCACTTAAAAATTCAATTTTGGCACTTCTCTGTTTAATGTAGTGTCAGGATATGGTGTGGGGTGGAAGCCTCAAATCATTCACAGATCTTTTCTAAACACCTTATAAGAAAAGAAAGACTTCAGTAAATAGTTACGGTGAGCATGCATTTGTTAAGACAGGGCTGGGTGCAGGAGATATCAGGGTGAAGAAAATAGAGCTCATTTCCTATAAAGAAGAGATAATAAGAAAAGTGACAACTTAGAGTGTGATAAGTGTTTATGCTAAAGAGAAAGTAGTTTTGCATGGATGGAGAGTGTTACCATTCTTGAGATAGATAAAGATACAACATATATATGTCTGCTTATTGAGGAGTGGAAAAATGTACCTATTCCTTTACAATATCAGCTATACAGTTTCAATATCAGTTACAATATCAGCTATACAGTACCTATTCCTTTACAATATCAGCTATATCAGTTCAATGGCAATGCCTCCTAGATGTTTGAGTTTGCATATTTGAAACTCAGGATAAATAAAATGAGTTTTTATTTTGTCTACCAAGTTTTTCAGTTCTGTCACTTTTGTTGGACATTTTTTTTTTCATTTCTACTCTAATATCCTCTTTCCTTCCTTCTTTCCTTCCTTCCTTCCTTCCTTCCTTCCTTCCTTCCTTCCTTCC
>PVKC010010578.1:0-25510 GCA_004027635.1 Crocidura indochinensis | reverse complement strand
AGAATTGTCAGTAGTCCCATCGATGATATCCCAGCCTTGAATTTTCAGCCAAAGAACATTAAGAAAAACAAAACAGAACCCATGTACAATTACTTTGTCCCTCAAATCCCCAGATTGTAGTACATACTATTTCTTAGCAGCACACAATATAATCTAAAGACATAAGACTTACGTAACTCCTTAAACATTGAAGGCAAAGTACATTTTTATATTTTCATGACCATGCATATTAGTTTAAGTTAACTTCAAAAATTTCAGTGGGTTGTTTTTCTTAAGGATTAGAGTCCAAGGGAGCATAGTAAAAACGGTATTAGAGTGGCAATTATTGTTTGCATAGGCCCACCAAAATATGAGGGACATGGAAAGAAAAACCTTGGCCTAAATACAAGGAGACCCTACCCCTGAAGTTTCCTGGCATAAGACCAACTCTAAGCTCCAGGCAAACTAGTTTGTCCAATCCAAGTCATTGTCTGTAGTGCCAATGCACCTTTATTGTTCACATAGTCTCTGCTGTTGGTATCATGTTTCTGTAGTAAAGATCCTGGAATCTGCATATCCCATACTACAGTCAGGATGGTACAGAGCATCCTGTCATTTCACCTCACACTTAAGGGGCAATAGAGAGAACCCTGTCTGTAGAGCAGGTCATTGTTGTTGTCAAGTCTTCTCAGTGTTAACAGAAGTCTCTTTTGAGCAGGTCGATGTCAGAGCCTTGTTAGTGTCTTCCCTGGTAGAGGATTGCTTCCAGATGTTGCTATAAAAAACCTTGGATGTTTCATAGACAGCTTGCCTGGTTCAGGCATGAATGGAGGATGCCCATTCTTCTGAGGCCTGTACCAGGTCATTATATCAATATTCAGGCTGTAAAGTCCCATTGCACTATGAGATTTGTGTGTTCCAACCTCTATTAGATAAGAACTTATCTGTATGTATAATATTTTCCCATTTTAATGTGTCTATGCAAACAAGGATCAATGCCATGTGGTGTTATCAGCGCATATGGAGGCCACAGGAACAAGTCCAACAATCACCATGACATAGTTCAATCATAAGCATTAAAATGAGGGACTTTTCCACCAACATTCCTTATTGGACAGCTCACAAAGAAAAGATAAGATAAAAAAGTGGATAAAACATCACGGTAGAAGAATATATAGAGGGGCCGGGCGGTGGCGCTGCAGGTAAGGTGCCTGCCTTACCGCACTAGCCTTGGACGGACCACGGTTCGATCCCCCGGTTCCCATATGGTCCCCCAGGCCAGAGGCGTGAGCTCATAGCCAGGAGTAACCCCTGAGCGTCACTGGGTGTGGCCCAAAAACAAAACAAAAAAAAAGAAGAATATATAGAGGTATAGCTGTTAAAGAAAATGCACATAAAATATTCAAAAGACATATGTGTCCATTTTATATCCCTTGAAATAGTTTTGGGGTTGTTAAATCCAATGTACGGCTTTGGTCTGTGATTAGAACTGTGTGGTACTGAAGTTAAGAAGGGTAAATGTGGGGTACAGATGGTTGGGGGTGAGAGAGTTAAGTAGTAATAATGATCTTTGTAGGGTGTGCAAAGGGTAGAATCTGTTAGGGCAGCAAGTCCGTGTAGGGGTGTGATAAAGAGCAGAGTACAAAATGGGCATTCTGCATACAAAAAAACATATCTTAAGAATGTGGAGTATATGTTCGCACAAGGACGCTAGCCCCCTTGTGGTTTGGGACATGCAGACTGGTATGAAATTACCAGTGACTGCCTGAGTACAGCTGAGCAGCTATCTGCCACCCCCAGTTAAGCTCCTACAAGTGCAAAAAGGCCTCTGGCACATACGGAGGTCTGCCAAAACCCACGACCCCAGGCTCCCAGGAAGGGAGGTGAACCCTCCCAGGCCAGCAGGTCAGGAGATCAAACCCCACCCCCTAAGCCTCTCTCTGCAGCCGGCTTGGAAATGGGGAAAACCTAGGGTGCCCCATAAGCTCCTCCCAGGAACCCACCTGGAGTTCCAGAGGAAAGAGGAAGAAGGATGCAGGGTGACCCAGGTCCCACACCCCGACTCTAGGCCAGGTTAAAAGGCCTCTGGCACATACGGAGATCTGCCAAAACTCACACTGACCCTGACTCCAGGCTCCCAGGAAGGGAGGTATTTCCATTTTCTAATATCTTCTTTCAGATCCACAGGAGTGTTTCAGAATTTATTTTTTACTTTTTTTAAAAAGTAATTACTCAAGCACTGTGGTTACAAGGTTTCTCATAATATAGTTTTTATTTTCACAATTGCAGTGTTGTTCATGATTGAGTTATAGTTATGCAATGTACAGCACCCTCCAACAGTGTACATTTCCCACCACCACAGTTTCACTCCCACCCTACCCCTACCTGCCTTGGGGGCAGACATTCTCTCTCTCCCTTTCTCTCTTGCTCATGATTGCTCCCATTTGTGGGATATTTTTGAAATATATTGTATGGTACAAAGGTAGATACCCAAATATGGTCCCTAGTCATATACCTAAAGATAATAGATACAGAACCAGGAGAAGAGCCCATGGTAGAAAGCTTTCCATAAATAGTGGAGAAATGAAGTTAGGGCAAAGAAGGGACCACTGGTAGTTGAAAATGATTACTCTTAACAAAAGCTGGATGCTAAAAGGTAAAAATGTGATATGCATGATTTCACTTTAGCAACAATATTGCAAACAACATGTCTATGAAAAGAAAAAAGAGGGACCAGGAGAGATAGCATGGAGATAAGATGTTTGCCTTTCATGTAGAAGGATGGTGGTTCGAATCCCGGCATCCCATATGGTCCCCCGAGCCTGCCAAAAGCGATTTCTGAGTGTAGAGCCAGGAGTAACCCCTGAGCGCTGCTGGGTGTGACCCAACCTCCCCACCCCACATCAAAAAAAAAGAAGAGAGAAAGAGAGAGAAGATAAATGTCTACCATAGAAGCAGGCAGGGGAGAGGGCAGGAAGGACCGTGGAGACACAAATGTCTACACTGGTGGCAGTAAATGTGCAGTGTTGAAAGGATAAGTGTTGTACATTGTATGATTTAATGTAATCATTAAAAATTTTATAGGCATATCATCTGGCAATTCAATTAAAGAATTTATTTTATTTTTTAAAAATTCTATTGTGGGGGAAAGAAGATACCTAGGAAAGAGTATGGTGTTGGAATGCTTATGCGTGAAACTTTATCATAAGCAAACAGTATTGTAAAGTGCAGCAATTAATATAAATTATTTTTAAAAGAAAGATATCTGGATATACACATAGCCTAAAATCTATCTATGGTCCTAGTGTAAACTTCCCTATCATGCACAGAGCTGAATTATCTTCTTGAAAAGAAAACTTACATGGTAAATTGGCCTTGTACATTAGAACTGCAAAAAGAAACAGACCTTACTTGACAGAACTCTGCCTTCTATAAAGTACTTCACCTTGTTGGATCACTAATTGTAGTCTGTAGTCTATGCATTCTCAATGGTCATTCCCAAAGAGAGAACATGACATTGTTCTCAACTTGTTAAAGTATCAGTATTAAGAGGATACTAGCATTGTTGGGACTAGAATTCTACAATCTAACACTGGGATGACAACATTATTTAGAGATATTGAGTCAAAAGGAGTTTTGATTGAGTTTTTAAAATTCAGAATTTTCATTCTCTTCTCTACATATAATTGTAGAGAGGTGTTCTACCTTTGATTCCCAGGTTTCTTTTTTTGGAAAATGTCTATGCTATCTTGAATTATGGACTGAATTAGATAGTAGTGATAAATTAACCCATTCCCTGTCATAAGTAAACAGATATAGAGATTTATTTTAAAAGGATGTTTAATTCTATTCTTGTTTCTCCACTTGACATTGTAAGCAATACATTATTTTTTACATCTTGATTGACTACCTAAATGGTTCTAAAACCATTTTTATAGATAGCATAGAATAAATATTTTCATAGACAACAATAGGATGACCAGATTCAGGCATACACATTCACTGTGTAGCTATTTCCCTAATAATCCATCAGTTTGGAAGAGGTGATAAGGATAGGCTTAAAAAGCACTTAACTGTATAAATAAATAAAACCTCTTTGGAATAGAATATTTGTGTTAATTTGGTTAAATGGCTATCTGTGCCTTTGAAGTGCAAACATAATACAAATAATTATGCACTATCAATAATAGATAAGAAATCAGCAAATGAGCTCATGTCTGCTGTATGTGGATGAGATAATGTCTTAAAAGTGCTTAAAGCTCTTGAAATACAAATTGTATTTGTCATCTCTGGCTGTTCTGATGCTGTCCCATGGAAAATTGGACTTATCCAGTGACCCAATGTATACTCAATGGAGTTTGGTTGACCTAGAAAATTTTCTGGCAGAGAGATGATATTCTGCCTCAGGGGACTTGAGAAGTCCTCTTATTTAAGTCTCCAAGGAGCACTATAGTGAGTCAACCTTAGGAAGTAAAGTGCCAGTCCTGTCGGAGAAGACATCTGAAAGAAGACAAGCACAATACATGTAAAAGTTGAGGCAATTCAGATCCGTGTATTATTGGCAGGTATAATGTCCTTCAGAAATAAACCCCTTTCAAATCTGTTTGAAGTTTGAAATGTAGGACCGTGAGAATTAGTAACAGTCATAATTTTTCACAGATTAGCCATTTCTGAGCAGCATTTGAGAAATAATTCATAAGTTTCATGACTTAATCCTCAATGGAGATATTATGTTTGTAAGTACTGCCTAGTCAGGGAATTTTAGTGTTACTGTTTTGCTATCATGTTTATTTTGCTGGGTCAACTCTATTACCAATCTTATGGTGACAAGAGCACATTTCTTTAATGTTTAATCTCACTTATAAACAAATATTTTTGTCCATATTACAATCAAATTGGGTCAGTTCTTCCCAAGCTAGTTGCAATCATAATTAAATACCATCAAATACCAATGCATACTAACATTCTTAGTTTTTCTTACCTAATTAGCCTTTGTAATCCCATTCCTGTTTACATAGAATTTTAGAAGGGAAAAAATTATTTGTCCAAGACCCTTATTTACATAAGTCTTTACATAAGTCTTTGTTTGGATGCCTCCATAACATTTGCTTCTCTGATTTCTTTCTACAATTCAGATTCAAAAGTTGAAATTCGCCTTTCCCAGATTCACTTTTTTAGTTCTAATATCTATTCTCAGTTGTTCCTTCTCTCTCAGTATTGAATCAGAGATTTTTTTTCACATTGCAGGTAAAACTGCATCTTACCTTTTAAAATGGGGCTGAATCCATATAACCCATCAACACATAATAACATAATGCCTAAAACTTTCTTCTAACTACTTGATCTTAGGAATGAAGTAATAAGTATAGGTAAAAAAAATCAAGCAGAAACTTTACCAATTAATGATACTTCTACTACTTGAGTTTATTCTTTGAGAAATGGGAAAAAATCGCTAAGAGAAATAAGGACAACTGTGTTCTAAAAGTAGTGGAAGGAAATTTAAGAGAAAAATTTTAAATTTTTGGAGTGTTATCAGGTATTTTTGAGTAAAATTATTTTATTGAACTATATGTGTTCTATACAGGGTGTATCAACTTTTCTAAATGCCTGCTTTGACAACATAGCAAGTCACCACTAAAGTATCAGTATTCCACTACACAGTCCTTTAATGAGATTTTAAACAGAGGGGGGAAAAGTACACAGCAGAGAATAAAGAATAATGCTCCTATTTTGTTTATTTATAAAACAAAAAGTTGGGGCCCGGGAGATAGCATGGAGGTAAGGCGTTTGCCTTTCATGCAACAGGTCATCGGTTCGAATCCCGGTGCCCCATATGGTCCCCCGGGCCTGCCAGGAGCAATTTCTGAGCATGGAGCCAGGAGTAACCCCTGAGCACTGCCGGGTGTGACCCAAAAACCAAAATAAATAAATAAATAAATAAATAAATAAATAAATAAATAAATAAATAAATAAATAAATAAAACAAAAAGTCTTTGAGTTGTCAATATGTCCCATAAACTCAGAGTTCCCAAAAACTTTTTTCAGGGCTAAGTTTCTGTCTGGGATAATCTTAATCACAAAGTCATTCAGAAACCTCTGGATCCTGAAAAAGTATATCCCATACCATCAATTTAGCATTGAATTTATTCTTTTTTTATTACTTAATAAGATTCTATGTACATTATATAAGTCTCTTTTCAGGATTTGTGGTACATGGTAGAGGAAAGTTTATAGCTTTGCAAGCATTGATCAGGAAGGGCAAAAGGGCCCACATAATTTTAATGCCTGTCTAGAGTACAGGTGGGGGGTGGGTGGAGAGGAGGGAGATTTGGGACAATGGTGATGGGAATGTTGCATTGGTGATGGGTGGTGTTCTTTATGAGACTGAAACCCAAACACAATCATGTAAGTAATCAAGGTGTTTAAATAAAATATATTAATTTAAAAAAAAGAATTAGAAAATGTCCCCCCAAATGAGACAAAAGAAAACAGCAGGACGGAAAGAATAAGACATAGAGAAGATATTAATGAACTGGAAACCCAAAATATGAACCTAAAGATCAATGAAAGCAAGAGTTGGTTCTTTTAAAAATAAGATTGATAAACCATTAGCAAGACTCATGAAAGAGAAAGAAAGATAACCTTATAAAACAGTATTTAACTTAAAGGGAAGATATTAAAGAGACATTCCAGAAATTCAAAGGGTAATCAGAGATTATTTTGAGAATCATTTTACCATGAAATAAGAGAACCTAGAATAAATTCTTGGGCTCTTATAATCTCCCAAGTCTGGACCAAGATAACTTAAGCATGACTAGACATAATACTATTAAGAAAGTCAAAATGATAATTAAAAGTCTTTCCCAAAACAAAAGCACAGGGCTAGATGGGTCCACAGTGAATGTCTTCAACCTATAAACAGGATATACTGCCAATAATTTTCTGGATCTTCCGGGAAATTAAATAAATAGCAACACTAAAAACAGTTCCTATAAACAAATATCACAGTGGTAGCAAAATTAGACAGATATCACACACAAAATATCACCAGCCAATTTCCGCTGAACAGAGATGCAAAGATTCTCAACAAAATACTAAAAAATAAAATTCAATAATTCGTAAAAAAAAATCATGCATCATTGTCAAGTAGAATTCATCTTGTACAAGCCAGGGTGGTTTAACACAAGCAAGTCAAAACACATAATAACTATATTGATTAAAAATACATATAATCATCAATAGATGCATATAAAGCAGTTGACAAAGTCCAGTAACCATTCATGATAAAAACTCTCAAAAAGATGGGAATTGAAGGAACTTCCCTCAATATAGACAGAGCCATTTCCAAAAAGATCACAGTGACATTATACACAATAAAGAAAAACTAAAAGCCTTTCTTCTAAGATCTAGCACAAGATAAGGTTGCCCATCTTGCCACTTTTATTCAATACTGTACTGGAAATACTTGCCATAGCAATTAAGCAATAAGATATAAAAGCAGGATTAAAACAACATATGTAACAGTTCAGCCAGAATGTCCTAATCGCTTTCTCTGCTTTTGTACATTAGCTTTCTTTTAAGGTAAAGTACTGGAAAGGATGGTGTGGGGTGAGAAAACCCATGCAAATTGTATATAAATTGACTGTTTTTCCCTTAATTGGGCCTTCATGTCTCTGACTTTCAGACCCTTAGTTCTTAGCATTAATAAATTATCAATAAATCTTTATGAACCTGTATTAATATGTCCTTATATGCTCCTCTTTTCTGTATGTGACCGACTACATAAAAAGTTTCCATCTGATCCATCAATTTCATTCCTGGTAATATACCTTATTGACCTCAAAACACAATGTAGAAAATTCCTCTGCATTCCTGTGTTCATTGCAGTACTAATCACAATAGCCAGATCTATAAATACCCAAATGCCTGAAAACAGATGAGAGGATAAAGAAACTGTGATATATCTACCCAATGAAATACTATACAGATGTTATGAAAATGCTCTCATGAAATTTGTCTATGTGTGGATAAAAATGGAGAGTAATATTTTGAGCAAAATGAGTCAAATGGAGAGGGATAGACATAGAATGATTACATTTATTGTGGGATGTAAAATAAATGATAAGGGCATAATAGACAAAGACAATAGAGAGGGAGTCAGGAGGTCTGCTCCATGGTAGGAAGATTGCCAAAACAAAACAAACAAACAAAAACAACAACAACAAAATACAGGAGAGTGTAGTCAGTCCAGCGAAGGAATGGCTATGAAAATGGTAGTTGGAAAGGATCACTCTTAACAAGAACTGAGTGTTGAAAGGTGTGAAAGGAGGTAAAGTGATATGCTGATACCCCTTACCAGGGTTTCTAAGGAGAAAAAAAAAAGAATACAAATGTCTGTCATAGAGATAGACAGAGGGAAGGTTGGGGCAGGGCAGAAGGGAAATTAAGAACATAGGTGATAGGAAATGTACACTTGTTAAGAAATGGGTATTGGACATTGTATGCATTGCATGACTGATACTTACCTTGAACAGTTTTTAACCAGGTATCACATGATTCCATTTTTAAAAATTGTAAATAAAAAGAAATAAAAACCTGTGTTCTCCTTTGTTCTCACATCAGGTGGTTTAATACTCGAATACATATGTTTCAATAAACACGTTTATTGAGTACTTAACTACGTACCATACCAACTTTTAACAATTTTATTTAAGTAGATTGTTTATATCATTCTCTAAGCATACAGCTTTGCAAGTTAGTATCTGTATTTAATGAATGATTACCAGTGGAATGGAATTCCATCTTTTACCATACTGTTGGCCTCTTATTTGTTCTACCCATATTTTTCCCCGTACCTTCTAGTAACCTCTAATTAATTACTCTTATATTTATATTGAAAGCTTATTTTTCTCATTTGTTCATTGATTTTTTCTTTATATATGTACATTTGAATGAAACGTATTTGTCATGTTCTGACAACTCACTTAAAGTGACAAACTCACCAAAACTCTGAGAAAAATCTGAGTTCTAACAATCTTCCCCAAACTCACTTTAAACTATCTAAAAATAAAAATTACTTTAATTTTATAAATAGATATTACTGTCTTTTTTTCAGAAAGGAAACTGAGGCACAAGAGAATCAGTTAACTGTCTGGTGTCATTCAGTTGGTAAGCAATTGAGCAGATATTTGAATTCAGCTAGTTCATACTTTCACAAGTATACTAATATTACTATTATTCAAAGCCATGCATGTACTTATGAGATGTATCACTGAGACACTGCAGTTTGAATATAAGCTATATTAATAGAAATAAGAGGATATATTTGACAATGGGAGGGAAGAGGCCTCTTGTATCATAAGCAGGAAACAATAGGAAGGGGTCAATCAGACAGGGAGTGTTCATTGCACTTGATTTACATTGTCAACCACATCATCAGTGTGCTCCTAGTTTTCCAAGATCTAGCTACGTTGCCAACTAGAATCAGACCCCCAATAGGGTTGGTTGCTAGCATAAGGCTGAATTTATTCTTAGATAGAAATGCTAAATGTGATCATACCATCAATATCAAACCAGATCTTCCCTTGCAGTGTTTTATATCCAGTGGATTTTTCATTGAATTAATAAACTACTGTGTAAATTTCAAGTATGCCATCATTAAAATCAACATGTTAAATAAATTCATGTCCCCTGATTTATTCATCTTCTTGGCATCTCAAGGGCTTCTGAAGGATAGTTGGAAAGTGAGGATCTCACTTTATTTAAAATAAATCTTTGTTTTAAGATAAAATTCCTTTTGAATTAATAGCATAAAATATTTGATTTGGATAGATAGCTTTATGTTGCATAAAACTTCTCTGATGAGGGGCCAGAGCAACAGCACAGAGGTAGGGCATTTGCCTTGCACGAAACTGATCCAGGACAGGCCTAGGTTTGATTCCCCAGTGTCCCATATGGTCCCTCAAGCCAGGAGCAATATCTGAGAGCATAGCCAGGACTAACCCCTGAGCGTCACTGGGTGTGACCGCCCCCCCCCAAAAAAAAAACTTCTCTGATGAAAGGGTTATGAATAGAAAAAGTTTTAGAAGAGGTGAGTTTAAGAAGGACCTGTCCATGGTAGGAAGCTTGTCACAAATTAGTGGAGGAGTGAAGTTAGGGCATAGAAGAGACAACTATAATAATAATAATAATTGGGAATTATCACTCTAGACAAGAACTGGGTGCTGACAGGAGATAAAGTGATATGCATGGCACCCCTTCATTAACAGTAGTGCAAACCATATGTGGAAATGGGGGGGGGAAGGAAAAGAGAGGAAAATAAAATGTCTGCCCCAGAGGCAGGGGAAGGTTGGAAGGAAAACTGAGGACTTTGATGGCAGGAAAAGTGCACTGGTGAAGGGTGTTATACTTTGTACGACTGAAAGTCAACCATAACATTGGTGCTTAAGTAATTTAAAATATAAAAAGCCTTAATGTAAGACATGAAGAGTCAATTCAAGAAACTTGAACAACCATATAATGTTCTAAATATTGTGGAGATTCAACGTGAATTGACAAAGGTGTTTTTTAAGAAATGTACAGTCAAGTGAAAAAGACTCTAATATGTGAGCTCTAAGACCAAACACATTTGTTATTAGTGTAATAAATAGAGGGGTGGCAATTTCCCTTTTTAGTTGCCCTCTTTATTTCACTGAAAGTTTTTTTACTAACATTTGCTAGTATAATACTTAATATATTCTTAGGTATAAATGCTAAATATGACCATAACACCAATATCAAACCAGATCTTCCCTTGCAGTGTTTTATATCCAGTGGGTTTTTCATTGAATTAATGAACTACTGTGTAAATTTCAAGTATGCCATCATTAAAACCAACATGTTAAATAAATTCATGCCCCCTGATTTATTCATCTTCCTGGCATGTCAAGGGCTTCTGAAGGATAGTTGGAAATTGAGGATATTACTCTAGTTTGAGTCCTCGCTAGGCTCTAAAAACCTAAGAGCATGTGGCTGATATATCTGTGGCTATAAACCAAATGCACTGAACACTCTCTATACAGAGGGTCGTAGAATGATCGGTCACTATTTTAGAAAATCTGTCAGGAGAAACCTTTAATCTCCATGCTAAGAATCATCAAGTATGCCCGGTCTTTGCCAAACAGTGAGATTAAGGCATACGCTCCTGAACACAGGGACAATGAGCTGCAAATAAATCCGCAAATAAATTAGCTTTGATAGAAAGTGAGTGGCCTTTGCTTATTCCTTTTCCCCCCCAAAAGTTAGACAATAATTTGGAGCCTCCTCTTTCTCACCTTCACAAGTCTAGGTCATTTTTGGACTTTCATATTTTCTATGTTAGCCCTAGGAAGATGACCTCTGACATGGGCTCTGCATACTGCTCACTGCGACTTAAAAGGCAGCTGTAATTCTCCCTCATATTTTGTGGACACAGGCTACTTTATTTAGCTCCTTCTCTGCCTGTAATTTTTCTGTAGGATCTGGCACTGCTCTGGAGAGGCTTATTGTAGTCACTGGACCACAAGCTGCACTTGTTGTCAAAGTCGCTGCCAATTTTGCCCATCAGACTAGGGATCCCTAAACCCCAAAGAATTCCATATAATCATCGTGGATCTGAAAGAGTGCTGTCATCTTCTCTAGGGTCTTTCTGGCGTAGGTGTGCCCATTCCTTCTGTCAATGACAGCAACTACATGAAAGAAGAAGGAGTCCAAAGTGGTCTTGTATTTGGAGTGGATTTGAAACCCCTTTTCCATGAGTCTTTCAAAATTCCTGTTGCTTTGGCTGTCTGATATGAGGTTCAGATTTTGCCTAATTTTAGACTGATAGGAAGTCTGCATGAAGAATTTGATTAGGCTTAGTTAACAGGGCTGTTTTGGCAGTAGAACTTCAGCCAGCAATGGGTTCAATACAAGCTTCCATAAAAGAATCATTCATGGTGTCCATAACTATGGTCAGATATTTATACAGCAGGGTTGTCCCCAGTGAGTTAGGGATTAATATTTTGCTCATTCATGAGGAAAGTGGAGGTGGAGTATAATTCATGATAAGGTCAGTATAGCAGGTCAGTTGCTGTTCTGTTTATGTCACAGTTCTAGTTACATTTTGCATTCTTTCTCCAGATCTTGTAGCTGCCCCATTGCCTCTTACTGTTTCATGTGCTTCTAATGAAGTGTGATCTCCTTCTTAAGCACACAGAGTCCAGGAAAGGACTCGAAGGTATTGCTTTCTAGAGGTAGACCAATTAAATTATAAGGAACCCACAAATACCAATGGTGTTCAATTTGGGGTACTTCCTTCTATACTAATAACACATCCCTATTTGAAAGTATCCCCTTCATGTAGTAATTAATTCATGACCACCTTGAGACATTGAATATCTGAAGGGGAAAGAAGAGTGTTATTGAGTGAGTGTAAAAGAGTGTAAACCAGAAATGGGAAAAAATAACATAAAATTACCCTCACATAAGAATTACAATTATCCTCACTAAAGCAGCATTTGGAGTAGTGATGATTTCTCTTTTAAAGAGAATGGACAAGGGGCTGGAGAGATAGTACAGTGATAGAACGTTTGCCTTGCACATGGTCAACTTGGGACTGACCCATGCTCAATTCCCAGCATCCCATATGGTCCTCCAAGCCTGTCGGGATGATTTCTGAGTGCATTTCTGAGCATAGAACCAAGAGTAACCCCTGAGTGCCACCGACTATGCTTCCCCCAAATTAAAATAATAATAATAATAAAGAAATATTTAAAGAAATTAGACTAAATAAATGTTGAGGTCATTCTGCTGGTTAGGCAAAAAAATTATTTTTAAGAATACCATTTATATCCATAGACATTCTTGAATGGAAGAATCTCAAAATGACATGTTTCTAGGAAGTGAAAAATATAATTATTAAGTTTTTATTATCATCTCTCTAATTTTGATAACAAAGATTTAGTAATGGGAAAAAACTCAAGTAATTTGGGATATTGGGTTCGATGATGTGTTTATGGTTAAGGTCTTTAGGGAAATCTTTTATCATAATAGTATATGCTGCTTTTAATGATGCTAGATGGGCTCAGAAATCTCTGAATGTGAAGTATCGCCAGCTGTCTGTTTATTCAAGACCCATACAAATGAGCTAATTACCTGCGCCATGAATAGAATATCAAAACGATGCAAGAAATATATAAAACAAAGGCTGTTGTGTCCTTGTGTTGCAGTTTCTCCTTGGTTATATCATTGAGATAAATGGCAAATTTCAGAAATGTGAGAAACTCTAAGTTTTCAGAAGACAACTTGAGTAGAAAAGTATTTACTGGGGACGGGCAGTGGCGCTGGAGGTAAGGTACCTGCCTTGCCTGCGCTACCCTAGGACGGACCGCAGTTCGATCCCCCGGTGTCCCATATGGTCCCCCAAGCCAGGAGCAACTTCTGAGCGTCACCGGGTGTGGCCCAAAAAACAAAAAACAAAAAAACAAAAAAAGAAAAGAAAAGTATTTACCTAGGAAGTATTCAAAGTAGAAGTCACTCATACTCCAGACTTTGAGATAAGATGGGGTTTTTTGGTGATGGAAATGTACTAATAAAAGGGTTGTTCTTTACTGACTGAAACCCAACTACAATCATGTTTGTAACCATGGTGCTTAAATAAATATTAAAAAATGTTAGCCAACCTTATCTTAGGAAGTCTAATGAAGGACATGAATTGCTCCTCAGTGGGCCACCATCTTATTTTTTTAGGTCATTTAGGAAAGAGGAGTGTTGAATGAATAACAAACTTGTAAATTAAAGAGACATTAATGATTGAAAAATCCCAGTATATTTCTTATTTAACTAAAAATTCTGAAGTCTAAAAGACTGGAATACCTTAGCAACAAGCTTCTTATGGCTTTTAAATTGGAAATTCATGGAAACAGTTCTACCTATATCAAATTGCTAGCCATAGCTGTCAGTGATTTCTGGCCCTAATTTATTCCTATTATTTTCCTGCTGTCTATGTGCTACCAATAACACATAGAAAATCCAGGCTTGGTATAAAAAGCAATTACAAACTGTGTTCTCAAAACCCCTAAAATGGTATGATTTTTGTTTTCTGTTTCTTGTAGCTTTCTTAATACTATCTACTATTTTACATAAATTGAATACCTCTTTGCTGACTGAAAATATTATAGTTATTTAAAAAAATATTTACTATTATCTTTTGTTCTGAGATACTCCCAGTAATATTAGATTTACAATGACAAAAGGCCAGCTCTATCCACAACAAGCCAATGTTATGCTCCTAGGTTTAAAAGTACTGGAGACAACAAGAGGTTCAGGGTCCTTGAGGGCACAGAGGTCCTTGGGGGGTATCCAGGACTATACCTGGTGGTGTTTAGGGGATGGATAAGAGGGAGTGTGTAGTATTGAGAATCAAACTTGGGTCCTATTGCATGAAAACATGTGGTTTAAATTTCCTTAGCACTTTAACCTTTTATTGGTGACAGGAATAGTCTATAGTTAACCATTTGGCAACCTATCCCCAACCCATTTGAAGCTAAACGATGGAAAGCAACTTCTCTGTTCTTTTGTTTCCTTGACTACAAACTGAAATATTAATAAGCCTTATCTTAAGGGCTGGTTTTGATGATTAAATTAATTATAATTAAATATGCCCAAAGCTCCTAGAACAGTGCCTGGCACAAAGCAAGTGCCCATTACTTGCCATCAGTTGGCCATTACTAACCAGCAGCAGACTTAGATTTTGATGAATATTCCATAAGAAGCATAAATATCATGTTAACTGAACACCTATTAAGTTAGAATTAGTGTTTTAAGGGTCATCAATTCTTAAAGTTTGGAAAAATATTAAAATAATATTTATGTGATTCTTAGCCTTTTCTAGTCACACTTCATATGAACAAATTCTTCTTAAAAATTTTTAGTAATTGGGTGGCGCTGGAGATAAGGTGCCTGCGCTAACCTAGGACGGACCGTGGTTCGATCCCCCGGTTCCCCATATGGTCCCCCGTGCCTGCCAGGAGCGACTTCTGAGCGAATAGCCAGGAGTAACCCCTGAGCGTCGCTGGGTGTGGCCCAAAAACCAAAAAAAAATTTTAGTAATTGAGAATTTTTAATTTGAGATTTAAAATACTGTTAGTGTTGATTTATCATGCATGTAATTTCAACCACACTCATCACCATACACTTCAGAATTCTTAATGAGCTACCTCTTCTTGTGATTGTTATCTATAGAAATACTCTGGTATAGCCATTGTCCTTCTACAAATTATTATGAATAACATCCCAGTGACTCAAAAATATAGGCATAAATTAGCTTATCCTACAACAACTCTATCTTCAGCAACTCTATAAATGTATATTCTCCCACATAAGCCACCATCCTTCATTCAAGTTGATCTTAACATCATTTTCACTGTTCTCCTGAATCTTGGCTTTTTTCTTATTGCTCAGAATCTATCTTAAAATTAATCTGAACACAAATAAAAGAAATCCCATAATTTATTTATATTCATGGATACAATTGTCCCTTTGATTCTTAAATGACTCTTTGCCCTTAAGATGTTATTGCATGACTAATTTCTGATGGCTGAGTAGATGTCCTCATTTTGGTTTTATTTCCACAGTACGTTCCTCCAGACCTCTGTGTCTGCAACTTTGTTCTGGAACAGTCCCTGTCTGTCAGAGCCCTGCAGGAAATGCTTGCCAGCACAGTTGACAATGGTGGTGAAGGGGTGAGTACCCAAGGGGTTTGGGACTTATCCTTGCCTAGAAGTCCATGCTTTGTTTAATTCCTCAAGTTTTAATCTAGAAAAACTTAGAATCCTTAAGATAATCTTGATAGGACAGATACTACATCATGAATTTGATTCTTCTTTCTCCAGAAATCATATTTCTTCCTTTGGGCTAACCAATTTCTACTGAAAATAAAAAGATCATCAGTATTGCTACCTAGATAAAGCATAAGATCATCTCCCTTTTTCTAATCTAGAGTCTAAGGAACTTGGAGATGTTGATTGGTCTTTAGATAGCTGGTGTTTATTGGGCAGACTCTTAATTCTTTACAAATATTGAGTATTTTTTAAATATTTAAATAGAAATATTTAAAATATTATGACAACCCCATGGGGCACAACTAGATGGAGTGTAAACAGGTTAGAGCTGTTTGGATTGAAAGACTGTACAATTAAGTCTTTGGCATGAGTTCAGAACTCACATTTTTACCCAGGATGAATTGTCCTGAGTTTTAATAGTAAAATAATCCCAATGTACTTACTATGTATTTAACTACAAGATGCTGTTCCAAATCCCTCATTTTAGAAGGTCTCCTAGGCATGGCTTAGACTAGAAAATTCAGAATATTTGGGGGTTGTTTTTGCTTTCCCTAATGAGGGATATCCATTTAAATTCACTTATCAATTAGTATTTCAATTTTAAAGTCTCATAATTCTAAAGTCTCAAATAAAAGGACTTACATCCATTCCACTTAGATTCTGCATTAGACAACTATTCTCATGGGTTACTGTCACAAGCTTCCTAAGCGCTTTGATTCTTTCTGTACTTAACATTTATTTTCACTCACCATTGTGCTCTTTTAAAAATGTAGAATCAATCATTATACTTTCTATTCTAAAATCTTTTAACTTCCTCGTAAATTCTAACTTGTAATAGATTCCAGTGAAAACTGAAGTTTAAGCCAAATGGTCCATGATATTTTATTATTAAATGAATAATTATTTGAATATGTATTAAATAAAGACATTAACTATGTTGGGTCATAAATTTTTTGTGTTGTTTTACCTGAGAAAAAAGAGATATAATTTGTTATTATTTTTGTTTGTTTGGGGACACACTTGGTGATGCTCAGGGATTTCTCTTAGCTCTATAATCAAAGATAACTTTTGGTGGTACTTGGGGATATGTGTTGTCAGGAATTTAACCTGAGTCTGTCTTGTGCAAGGCTACTTGCTATACTATCTCTCCAATATCCCTAGTTAATATTTTTCTATTTCAATATAGTAACATTATTATTGTTATTGAAAAGTGATCTTAAAACCAGAAGAGACAAGACTTAAAATTGAGAGAACTGGAATGCAGATGGGAGATGGTTCTCCTTTGTATTTTTAAAACATTTTAATATTTAAAATGTTAGTAAATTATTTAATTGAGTTACTGTTAGAGATTTCTTCATGGTTTAGTTTCAGTCATACAATGCACAATACCCTTCACCAATGCACATTTTTCACCAACATCCGCACATTTCTCTTTCGCTCTCTGTCTCTCTTTCTCTTATCATTTTTTATTTTAGACACCATGGTTTACAGTATTGTTACTGAAAGAATATCATGCATAATAATTCATATATACTTATACTTTTAGTACCCAGCTCTTGTCCAGAGTGATAATTTCCAACTGTCATTGTCATAATGGTCCCTTCTCTGCCTTAACTGCACCCTCCCTGGTATTTGTGACAAGCTTCCAACCATAGACTAGTCTTCCTGCCCCTCATCTCTATTGTATCTGGATAGTAATACCATACTATGACAAATGAGTGTGATCATTATGTCTAACCCTCTCCCTCTGACTCATTTTACTCAACATAATACTTTCTATATCCATCCATGTATAAGCAAATTTTATGAATTCATTTTTTAAATGACTGCGTAGCATTCCATAGTTTTCTTATCTATTCATCTGTTTTCAGACATTTGGGTTGTGCCTGAATCAGAAATGAAAGCAGGGGGTGTCATAACAGACACTACATAAATTCAAAGGGTAATCAGATTATTTTGAGAATTTCTTTGCTACAGGATGAGAGAACCTAGAAGAAATTGACAAATTCCTGGACTCATAACATCCAAAGGTTGAACCAAGATGATGCAGAAAAGTTGATTAGGCATAATGCTGTTGAGGAAATTGAAATGGCAATCAAAAAGCTTCCTCCAAACAAAAGCCAGACCCAGATAAATTCACTAGTGAATTTTTTCAAATACTTTTTTCAAATATTTAAAGAAGACCTACTCCCAATTCTTTTTAAGATTTCCAGGACATGAAAGATACAAAAACAGTCCCAAACAGTTTCTATGAGCTAACCTTATACTAAAAGCAGACAGACTTTTGGTATATTAGAAAAGAGAATTACAGACCAATATCTTTGATGAGCACACATGCAAAAATACTCAACAAAAATAATAGTTAATAGAATCCAACAATTCATCAAGCTTATATACACCATGACCATGTATGATTCATATTAGAAATGCAATCATTATTCAACATATACAAGTCAATCAACATAATAAACAATATTAGTAAAAGAAAAAAATCATGTGACTATATTTATAGATGCAGAGAAAGAATTTAACAAGATCCAGCAGCCATTCATGATTTAAAAAAAAACCTCTCAACACTGAGGAAATTAAAAGAACATTCCTCAGTGTAGTCAAAACCATTTACTACAAGCATAGCAAACATGATACTCAATGGGGAAAATTACATCTTTCCTCTAAGATCTGGCACAAGACAAGGTTTACTTTACTCTCCTCTTCTATTCAATATAGTACTAGAATTACTTGCCAAGGAATTAGGCAAGAAAATGATATCAAGAGTATACAGATAAAAGAGGAAGAAGTCAAACTCTCATTGTTTGCTAATGACATGATAATATATTTAGTAGATCCTAAAGACTATACAAAAGAGCTCTAGAAACAATATATTTGAATATTAAAGTGGAAGGCTAAAATATGCAAAAATTTATAGATTTTTCTATATATAAATAATAAGAAATATTTTTAAAAATTTGCAAGTACCTTGCAATCAACTAAAGAGGTGAAAGGCCTATACAAACAAAACTACAAAAACTGCTCTAAGAAGTAAAAGAGACACAAGGAAATGCTCATGGATTTGGAGTATTAACATCGTTAAAATGTGAATTTTTCCTAAAGCATTATACGTATTTAATGCAGTCCCTATAAGAATATCCAGGACATTTTTCCAAAGAAATAAATCAAACAATTCTGAAATTTATGGGCCAATAAACCTCCATAAATAGCTAAAGAAATCCCTGGGGAAAATATAATGGGTAGCATCACTTTCCCAACTTAAAACTATACTACAAAGCAGAAGTCGTTAAAACAATGTGGTATTGGAATAAAGACACACCCTTAGATCAGTGGAATATACTTTATTATCCTGAGATGGACCAACAGCTATATGATCTATTAATCATTGGTAAAGGGACAACAAATAGAAAGTACAGCAAGGAAAGCCTCTTAAAACAAGTGATGTTGGGAAAATTGGTCCATACAAAATAAACAAACAAGCAAACAAACAAACAAAAAATCCTCAGACCTCTTTTTAATGCCATGCACAAAACTCAGGTCAACATGGATGAAAGGCCTGGATATCAGACCTTATGAAATCATAAGGTACATAGAGTAAAATGTAGGCAGAACACTCCACAACATTGAAGCTAAGATATCTTCAAGGATAAAACACCACTGACCATACAAGTCGAAGTAGATAAACAAATTAGACTACATTAAACTAAGAAGTTTTGTTTAATGCACCTCAAAGGAAACAGTGACCAGGATACAAAGAGTGCACTCATATTGGGAGAAAGAAATTCTTCACCCCGTATCCATCTGATACTAGCTAAGATAAATAAAGGTAGTGGTAAAACTTAACAAGAAAAAAATAATAAAACACTCAACCTCATCCAAAAATAGGGAGAAGAGATGACTATAATTTGTTCAAAGAGGAAATACAGGTGACCAAAGAGCACATTAAAAAATGCTCCATATTGTTAATCATGCAGGTAGATGCAAATCAAAACAATATGAGATATCATCTCACATCACAGAGATTGGCCCACATCACAAAGAATAAGAACAACCAGTGTTGGCAGCGATGCGGGAAGAAAGGGCCTCCTGTTTCACTGTTGGTGGAAAAATCAATTGGCCCTGCCATTTTGGAAAATAATATGGATATTCCTCAAGAAAACTAGAGGTTGAGCTTCCGTTATGACCTGATAATATCACTCTATGAATATACCCTCGAGGCCCTAAAACACAATTCAGAAAAGCCCTCTGCACTCCTATGTTCATTGCAGGGCTGGTTCTCTTTTTAAATTAATAAGGTGGTTTATTTATTGGTGACTACACTAAATAGTCTCTTAGACAGCAACTTCAGTTACTATAATCCACCAGGAACTCTCATTCAATTCCATCTGGGTTCTCAGTCATGATTATGAAAAACAATATTTTTATAAAACCCCCTTGAGTCTGATTACTTTTGCTTTTCTGAAGTGGTTGCTAGGCACATTTACTATTAGTACTTATTTTTTGTTTTAGATTAGAATATTCAGTAGGAATAAAAAAAAGCAGAGGAGAAATAAAAAAGGAAGTAAGCAAACATTACATACTCTTTTTTTTTTCCTCTGGAACCTGGGGATATTTGAGTAGAATGATTTCTCCTTTGCATGCCAGTCCATTTTGTTTGCAAATAGGCATTTACTGCTTTTAAATGGATATTACTTTTACTAATGATCATGACTGCTACCAAATGGGATGCTTGGAAGAGTGTAATTTTTTTTTCTTCAAGACATAAATTAGTTCTTGTGCAGTATGTCTGTTCACAGCTGTACAGCAACTGGACATTTTTTAAAATGACTTTAATTGTTCGTATGATAGGTGTACATAAACCTTTTTTAAGGCAAAGATTTACATTTCTGCAGCTCTGGCTAACAAGGAAAATAAAGATGCTGAGCCTGACTTAAAAACAAAGAGTTTATTAATAAAAACGCTCTTATATACAGGCAAGAGATACTTACATAAAAATTTATGTTGATGAAGAAAATAAATTATGAGCACTTACGAGCAAATATATTTGGTGACCCTCAAAGTCTATTCTGCACACCTCATCCTTGGATCACTTTACCTCTGACTAAATTTTATCTGTGTTGATTCTGATTAAAAATAACCAAGATATTTATGCTTAGTATAATGGACAATTAATTGACAACATTTATAACTAAAATTCTTGCTTATAGGCTCCAGCGTCATAATATAGCAGGTGAGGCATTTGCCTTGCACACAGCTAACACATGTTCAATTTCTGACATTTTATATGTTTCCCCAAGCCTTGAGGACACAGCCCTGAGTAATCCCTGAACACTGCCAAGTGTGGCCTCAAAACAAAACAAAACAAAACAAACAAATATTTCCTGCATACAAATATCAAAGTTCTTCTATGTTCTGAATTAGATGGACAATATCTTATAAACCCAGCCATCTTTGGCAGAAGACATGGGATCAACACAGATGTCTGTATCTGTGCCTTAGAGATCTCAGTGTTCATCTAATGACCTCTAATGCAGATCATGCAACCCTTCAGTTAAAAAATTTCAGGTAGAGGTGTTTTCACTTCAGACGATTCTGAACGATATGTCTTCTTGAGAAAATTATTTCATCTGTAGCCCTTTTTGTCCCATCACAAGATCTTCTTGTCATTTTCAAATGCCTCAAAAAGTGAGCGTTTTATTCAACATTAACAGGTGCATGTAATACCTACCACTTAACTCTAAATGGATTTTTATGAGGGGCCAAAAAATAGTTCATTGTTCATTTTCTAACAACACATATGGTTCCTGAACACCACCTGGAGTGACAGCTGTCCACAGAGCCAGGAGTAAGACCCGAGTACCACTAGACCAAGTGTGTCCAAAACAAAACAACGCAAAACACAAATAGATTTTGATGTGACTAGGCATAGTCCTTCTAATAAAAACAAAAAGTCCTAACACAATTACCAAATATACTCCTTCTCATAAAGACTATCTCTAAGAGTAGACTTAATCAGTTGTATAGAAGTATAAAAATAGGGGCCCGGGAGATAGGATGGAGGTAAGGCGTTTGCCTTTCATGCAAAAGGTCATCGGTTCAAATCCCGGTGCCCTATATGGTCCCCCGTGCCTACCAGGAGCAATTTCTGAGCATGGAGCCAGGAGTAACCCCTGAGCACTGCCGGGAGTGACCCAAAAACTAAAAAAAAAGTAATAAATAAATAAATACTATAATGATCACCTTAATATAACATTATACTTTGCAGAACACATGTGATTTTGAATACATAGCATCATGCTTGACTTTTAATATGTTAAAATATATGGAATGCTAATATACTATCAAGTTTGCATTGTGGCAGATGTGATCTTGTAAAAATGTTTTCTATAAACAGCTTTATTTTTTATTTTATTTTTTTAAATTAGACATTATAAATTTCAAGAATTATTGTTTCAGGCAAACAGTGTTTTGATTCTGATCCCTTCTACCAGTATCTGCTTTCCTCCAACAATACCCCCAACATTTGCCTCCCACCAGACAGCTCTACAGAAGTGCTTTTAGGGGCCGGAGCAGTGGTGCAAGCCATAGGGTGTTTGCCTTGCACACGCTAACCTAGGAAGGACCACGGTTCGATCCCCTGACTTCCCATATGGTCCCCCGAGCCAGGAGCGATTTCTGAGTGCATATCCATGAGTAATCCCTGGATGTTACTGGGTGTGGCCAAAAAACAAAGCAAAACAACAAAGAAAGCACTTTTATATTTAATACTTTTACCACCACCTTATTTTTCAAAACTAAATTCCTGCACTATGGCAAACAGTACTATATTCTGATAGGGTTTCATGCATAATCTTTCAGTGCCACCTTGTCCTCCTGGTTTAAAACTTTATGCGCCATCAGTATTTTTCATTCAACTTCAATCCCCTGAAGGTGCTTGTTTCCTACTGAATACCAGTTCTCATACTCTTTGTTTTAATTTATTGTCTTTGAGTATTTATTATGTCACCTTGTGTTTCTTTATATCCTTCATATCAGAGAGATCATTTCTCTGTCATGGTTGCATCGCTTTTAAACGAAGACTTCATGTTGGTCATTGTCTGTCATAGTAAAATAGAAAAGTGTCATCCCCATTTCACTTAATCTAGTAAGTAAATCCAACCACTAATTGGCTGCAGAAACATGTGTTAGCCTTTATTTTCAATGCTCTGGTTCCTATAATTTAGTTGGAATGAATCAAAAGATTTATTTTTGGAAAAAGAATTTCTCAAACTCCATCCAGGATAGCAGCCGCTGAGGCTCTCAATGATGACTCCAAATTTTGATTTTTTTTATTGAGACACAAACTTTGTATAAATTTCTTTATATACATACTATTTTCTGTAGTTCTGTCTTTGTTGAAAAACTCAGGAGTTAAATAACAGTAAGGCCTCTAAATCAAAATATATTCTTGTTTTCAAATTTTCATTAACTGTATAACTCATTACTGACCTTTCTTTGTCTCTTCTCACCATTTATTAAGTTATAATTTTAATAATTATGCTGATATAATAGATCAAACATTTCTCTAATAAACTAGTATTTATAAAAATGAAATAATTCATATTTTAACTGGATTTTTATAACATGGGAACTAAGTCAAGTATATTCCTTGGAATACCGTAAGAAAACAAATCTTTAATATAAGAAAAATGCAATTTGGAATATTGGGGATGGGGCATTCCAAGCAGTGCTCAGAGGATCAAGGGACTCTGCAATTTTGAATAAAATTTTCTTGAGATTTTTTTAGAGGAAAAAGTGCTAGATTGTTGAATGTAAGTACTATTTTCCTTGGATGGATTTTTGGTATATATGCAATTATAGAATAGTGGATAGTGCTTCAGACAAATGTAGGCTCCAAAGTGTTGCTTGTTGGCTATTTTCTTAATAATATCAATATCATATTGGAGGGTAGTAAAAAAAAAAACCTATCTATATGTAATGCAACTGCTATCTTGAGCCAAAAATAGCCCATGTTTACCAGGTAAGAAATCCCTCTTTATTCTCATGGTGTTTTTATTCCTTCTACAGTAAACATATCTAAATTCCTCACATTATTTAAAAGCTTTCAGTAGACTTGTGCGCACTAAAATATCCATTTACTGTTTTGTTTTTGATTTTGCTAGCTCAGTGACCTCTCGGAATGGGTACGTTATTCACTCCTTTAATATACATGTACTTTGCATGAACACCTGACTCTAGTTGTATTTGTAATGAAGCGGGCCTTTCACTTATGAGCGTTCAGGGCAGTGTCCATTCTTTGTGCCCCTGCAGTTGAGAAACATCACTGTACCACACACTTCGATCTTATGGAATTAGAGGTGGCTGCACACTGAGATATCTGTTGCCAGGCAGCTTGTTAAACTGCTGATTTTCAATTAAAAGAATGACTCGCCTACAGATTCAGTTTCTTATTTCAAGATACTGAAAATTGTTCTCAAGTCCTTTGTCCCTTCCAAATGTGTCTAGAAGGCCAGAGCCATAGGCTTTGACTTGATAAATGACCGAAGTGTGCCGCTATGCCTTAATCCACGCTTCTTGGTGCTTCCAGCCCCTTCTAGTGCTATTATGTAACTCCAGCTCTGCTCTCCCATAAGAACTGGAATTCATAATATAAATGGAAAAAGCTAGTTCAGAGTTTTACCTTTCTCTTATGATATCTTATAAATAAAACAACAGCAGACTCCAATGTCAATTTGAACAGTTAAGAATAACCGTTAAGAATAACTAGCTTTTTACATTGCTTCATGCCCCAAGTAGAAAGCATTTTCAAGTGAAAGAACCCCATAGAATTAATTTTTTTAAAACTGCCGGCTCCTAACCAACTTTTCCTTCTTTGAGTTTAGAGCTTCAGCTTTAGCGAAATTGCCTTTTCTTGAATGAATTGTTCGTTTGAAAGTTAGAACTTCTTGTTTAAACCACTATGCCTATGCGATCATGGTGTTTTGCAAATGTGATAACATTGGCTTTGCTAATGTTATAGAAACCCTGAATGATTTTCATTCTTGCTGTGAACATCCGAATGCTGTTAGTATATTTAGTCCTATTATAATGACTCTAAACATCTTAGAAAACTTGAGTGTATTCTCCATGGAATCTCATAAGGGGTTGTGTATGTGTTTGTATGTGTATGTAGAGATAGAAAAGTTAAAAAGGTCAAACAAGCTTTATTAAAGTACCTTAGAATGAGAAGAGACTGGAATATCTGAGCTCCTCCAATGCATGCAATGTAAATAATTCTAGGGGAAGGAACTTTTTTTTTGTTTTTTGAGACACTCTATTGTTGACATAAATAAAATGTTTCAATGGGGGAGATGGAGTCCAAGGGCAGAAATAAATGGTAAAATGGGTTTTTAATTTAATTTTAATGAGTACATTTAAATTCCAAATTACAAGATATTTGACTTTAGGAGAAATCTTTAAAGACATTTGCTTACCTTTTAAAAAATGAAGCATATTTAGAATTCAAGAAATCCTGAAGGAATGTCAACCTTTCAGGGTATTGATTAGATTTTCCCTTGATCACGTAACATTTAATATCAGTGTTCAAACTATATATGTAGAAAAATGAATGTATTTAGAATAAAATCATCTTATATCAATGACAACTTTCTCTGTAGATGTCTTTAGGGTGAAAGGCAGAGGTA
>PVKC010010577.1:0-25594 GCA_004027635.1 Crocidura indochinensis | reverse complement strand
TTCTCAAAACCCATAGATGAGTGATACAATTCCATGTTTATTTCTCTCCCTTAGACTTATTTGACTCAGCATAATAGATTCTATATACATGCATGTATTAGAAAATTTCATGACTTCATCTCTTCTGACGGCTGCATAATATTTCATTGTATATATGTACCACAGTTTCTTTAGCCATTCATCTATTGAGGGGCATCTAGACTGTTTCCAGAGTCTGGTTATTGTATTTTTTAAATTTTTTAAACTTTATTTATTGATTGATTTGGTCTGTTGGTTCTTGAGCCACACCCAGTTGTGCTCAGGGGTCAGGTCTTGCAGGCTGGGAGACCATATGGGATGCCTGGAATAGAACAGGGTCACTCCCCGGTGGGCCACATGCAAGGCAAGTGCCCTACTGCTTTACCATTTCTACTGCCCTACTATTATTTATTTAAAGTTCAGTATCCACATAATATACTCCTAGGTTTTTACTCTTTTCCCTCATATTTTTAAAGCACTCCTGTGTTACATAAAATGCCTGGATGTGGCCATTCTTAATTTTTGTAATAAGAAAACTTTTCTACCCCTTATAAGAGTAACCAGTAAAACAATAACGAACAATAAAATAGACACCTAAAATTCTTTTATGGAATGCACCTAGATTCTATTAAAGAACTTTCCACTCAGAGAGTTGAGAAACAATTTCTGTAATCCTTGGGGCAATTTTCCAAAATAAAAAAACTGAATTGTCACCTTGAATTCTCCAGGAGGGTCAGTCTCAAAGAATGAGATAGTAGAGTATGTCCAAATTGCAAACAAACCTAAATAGCAAAGAACAAGGGGATAAGGTGGCCATATAAGGAATACAATTTCTGAAAATTCAGACTCCCTGGGTCCAATGGTTGAGCACTGTTTCTATAAGCAGGTACATTAAAAATAGTTAGCAGGTATATTAAGTGCAATGGGCTGGAGTATTTACAATAGCTCTATCCACAAGATAATATACAATCAGAAAGCATAACGTATGAAATAAAGTTGTGATTCCCTATTATATTCTTGACTGGATTTACTGTACTGAATATCAAAACTACTATAACCTGGTTTTATTCTATCCTTGCCTAGGTTTGCCTTTGTTGTCCCTAAGAATTAGCTAGTTTTTTTTTACCTAGGGTAATCTTAAAGGGATGATTAACATTAATATTTATTCATTCAT
The DNA here is from genome assembly GCA_004027635.1 of Crocidura indochinensis. Lineage (NCBI taxonomy): Eukaryota > Metazoa > Chordata > Mammalia > Eulipotyphla > Soricidae > Crocidura > Crocidura indochinensis. The sequence goes on along the minus strand of PVKC010010577.1, from coordinate 24,402 downwards.
TACAATGGGCTTTGGATATTGTGTTCTTAGGAAGGTTTAGTTAGAATAAGTATGCTGAGCATAGTTGCAGAATGATCAGAGTACCCTTTGATATTCTGATTCAAGGTTCTTGTAAACATAGGACAATAATTTCAAAAATACTGTGGCTACATATGCCAAATGCTATTTCTACAAATTCAGTAAGTTTTCACTTAAGTTTTTTTTCAAGATACTGGAAATTGCAATTTCTTTCTTTTTCTTAATTTTTTTCCAGAATACCATCTACAAAACAACCACGGTAAATTTGCAATTTTAATTACTTCATTTAAACACTGTGGTTGTATATTATAGAGTATGACTTTAAAGTTACAAAGATTTTCATATTTCAGTCATATAGTATATGATACACTTCACCAGTGCAAATTTTTCACACTAATGAGGTTAGTTTTAGTCCTGCCCACCTTCATGCCCTCTCCCCTGTCTGCTTCTGTGGCAGACATTCTTCTCTCACTTTCTCTCTCTTCCTCTCTCACTTCTCTGTTTAAACACTGTGTTTTGCAACATTATTAGTGAATGGGGTAGCATGAATATCATTTTATATCCGTTCAACAAAGTTATTCTAATTATCATTGTCATAGTGTTCCTTCTCTACCCTAATTGAACTCATCTGCTTTTTGTAACTAACATTCTACTATGGACTGGTCCTCCTGGTCATCTTCCCTCTTTTCTTTGGATATTTTTTACCATGTTTTTTCCTTTATGACACAAATAAGTGTCTATTCTATGTCTATAACTGTCATTACTCATATGGCTCATTATAATACACTCCACATCTATTCATGTATAAGCAAGCTTTATGACTTAATTTTTTCTGACAGCTACATAGTATTCCATTGTGCATATGTACCAGGGTTTATTAGCCAATGATCTGTTCTTAACCACTTGTGCTGTTTCCAGATTATAGCTTCTGTTCATAGTGCTACAAAGAACATAGAAATCCAGAGGGCTTCTCTGTATTATGTTTTTGGCTCCTAGGTTATATGGCTAGGAGTACAATTGTGCCTGATCATGTGGAAGCCCAATTACCAGTTTGTGAGGAATATCCATGTTGCTTTACAAAAAGGCTGGGCATTGAATGAAAATCCTTTCTCCCTGCATGTCTGTGAGCACTACTTGGTCTTGATTTTTTTTGTGATGTGTTCCAGTCTCTGTGGTGTGAGATACGTCATTGTTTTGATTTGCATCTCACTGGTGACAAGTTATGCAGAGCAAATTTACATGTACCTTTTAGTTATCTGCATTTCTTTGTTTAAGAAAATGAATGCTCATTTCTTCTCCAAGTTTTTGATGGAGCTAGATGTTTTATTCATCTAAGTTCAGTGAGTGCTTTATTATTTTAGATATTAATCCCATATCAAATTTGAATTGGTGAATAGTTTCTCCCATTTAGTGGACTGCCTTTGTAACCCTGACATCATTTAGTTTGAGGTATAAAAGCTTCTTAGTTTTATGTAATCCCATTGTTTATCTTTGCTTTCACTTGCTTGGCCAGTAATGTTTCATCCTTGAAGATGCCTCTAGCTTCAGTGTCACAGAATTTTCTGCCTACATTTTTTCTATGTACCTTAAGGTTTCAGGTCTGATATTAGCGATTTTAATTCATTTTATTATTTTATTTTTTTGTGAAGAGAACTAGAGTTCTTATTTAACTATTTTAATTGTAGCAGATAAATATTCCCAGTACAACTTATTGGAGATACTTTACTTGCTCTACTTCATATTTCTCGTCCCTTAAAGATTAGCTGTTTATGTAACTGAGGTTCAGTTTCAGAATATTCAAGTCTGTGTCACTGATCTAAGAGTCTGTCATTATTCCAATACTATGCTGTTTTAAGGACTACTGCTTTATAATATATTTTAAAGTTGGGGTAAGCGATGGCTTCCATCTAATTTATTCACCATCTTTTTAGCAATTCATGAAGGTTTATTTTTCCATATGAGTTTCAGGAGTGTTTGACCAATTTATTTGAAATTTTGTGGTTATCCTTATAAGGATTGCATTAGTACAATGCTTTCATAAGTACTTTTAAGTATGCCTTTTAAATGATGATAAATCTCAAATCCATGATCAGGGTATATGTATCTATTTCCTCGTGTCATTTATTTCTTGAAGCTGTGTGTTATATGTTTCTTTATGTAGGAATTTTACATGCTTATTCAATTTATATATTTTATTGTGTTTATTTGATAAATTTAAATTATTATTTATTTAAATACTTATTTATTAAATACTTATTATTAAATTATTATTATTTATTATTTATTACATTTGTTGAAGATACTTAATTTTCTGAGGCACAATTCTGAATGGGATTTTTGAACTATTACTTATGCTTCATTTTTGTATATAGAAAACCTCTGGTATTTTGCATATTCATTTAGCCTGCCATTGTAATATGCAAATTGATTGTTTCTAGAAGCAGTTTTATAGAGTCTTTAAGATATTATAGCTATAGTATCATGTCATTGGCAATTATTATCTTCTTCATTTCCTATGTGAATCTTCTTGATATTGTTTTCTTGCCTAAATGCTATGGCAAGTGTTTTTGGTATTATATTGAATAGAAGTACTGAGATTGGGAATGCTTGTCTTTGCTAGATATTAGAGAAAAGACTTTTAGGTTTCTCCCATTGAGTATAATGTTTGCTATGGTTTTTTGGTAAATGGCATTGACTATATTGAGGAAAGTTATTTCAATTCCCATCTTGTTGAGTGCTTTTTATCATAAATGGGTATTGTGCCTTATCAAGTACTGTCTCTGATTCTATGATTATTATCATATTATTTTTATTTTATTGATATGGTATTTTATATTGATTGGCTTACCTGGCTTAAACCATCCTTGAATCTCTTGAATAAATCCTACTTATTCATTGTGTATGATCTTCTTGCTGAACTGTTGTGTTCTTTTGGCTAGTATTTTATTGAAGATCTTTTCATTTCAGTGTATCTAGGACAGTAACCATTAATCCTCTCCTTATGTGGTATCTCTGTTTGCTTTTGTAATTAGGTTGTTGAAACTTTTTGAGAGTGTTTCTATTCTTCAGTTTGCTGGAAGATAGCCCCTCATTGATTGCATGTATGTTTAACAGTGATTTGTTCCTGATGAACATATCCCTTGACTATTAAAAAATGACCCTATCTGTCTCATAAACTTTTTAAGCCTGAATTTGATGTCATCTCATATTAGTATGACCACCCCAGCTTTTATAAGTCAGTTTTTGACTTGAAAGATTGTCTTCCAACTTTTGATTTTGAGCCTGTGCTTACTCTAATTTAAATCTAAATGTTGAATTCAATTTTCTGATCCATTTGAGACCCTGTGGCTCTTCTTAGTTACATTTAATCCATTGATATTGAGAAATATTATTTTAATGAAACTTTATTCCATCATTTTGTATAAGTTTGGTGTGTTTGTTGAGTTTCTGTTGCCTTAAAATAGCCTCTTCAGTTCTTTTTAAGTTGGTTTTCTGTCCGAATAATTACTGAGATTTGTTTATCCCTGAAGCAGTCTATCCTTCCTTTAATAGTGAATGAAATTATGGCTGGACAAAGTATTGTTGGTGAGGCATTCATTTAATTGTGCTTTTCACTTTATTTCAACACTGTCTTTGGTCCAGTAGGATTGTTTATGATAAATCTGCTGTAATTCTTAAGGATGTCTTTTGTATGTAATATGATTTTTTGATCACGCTTCTTTCTGTATTCTATTTCTATCTATAGCTTGCATCACTGTGACTCTTTTAGTTTGTAATCTTCAGAATCTGGGATATGGATATATGCACTGTTGAACTTTTTTAACTTCTTAGCAATGATGTTTTGACTGTTTCTTCTTCATTGGAGGTTTCTTTCTTATTATCTAGGACCCCAATGCTTCTTATGTTATTTTTGTTGAACTTACCCCAAAGTTCTATTGTCTTCAATTCACTAATTGTGAGGATTTTAACATCTTCCCTTCATTCAGCTCTTTTTCAACTGCTGTTGTATGGTGTTATGCAGTTCGTCTTTCATGTCAATAATTCTATCCTCAGCAACTCTTATACTGATGGTGAGTTTTTAATTTGCCTACTAAGTTTTTTTTTCTGTCATTGCTTTTTGAAATTTTATCATGCTTACTCTCATATCCTCTTGAGTTTTATTGGCTGTCCATTCCTTGATTTCTTTGAATTCATGAACATCCTTAACCATTCCTCCCTAAAGTCCTTATTGGAGAGGCTACATAGTTGGCTGCCATTAGTTGGGTCTTCAAAACTACCATCTTCATTCACTAAACATATTGTGCATCTGCGTTGCTTTCCTATTATAGTCTTTGCAGTATGGTGGTGCTTTTTATGTATTGTGGTAGGGTTCATTGACAAGAATACATGGCCATGTAATAAAGAAGAGTGACAGTGTGTGTCACAGGGCACAGTGACCTCTTGTAAAAATGGCTCTTCTGAGGAAAAGAGAAGCCTGCTGCCAATTTTTCAATATGAGTCAGTTTCTTGGAACAATGCTGTTTGGAGGAGCCCACGAGGGTGTTTGGGAGACCTCTCCCCAAGTCTTGGTGTTTCTCTTTAACTAGGGCACCCTGACGTGTGGTGAAATGGGTCTTTTAATTAAAAATATCATGACATATTTGGCCATAATACATTTTCCCAGATAAGTAAGAGTTAAGTTTTATAAGAGAGAGGGGCCAGAGCAGAACATAGTGGTAGGGCTTTAGCCTTGCATGCTGCTGATCTGTGATGGACCAGGGTTCGATCCCCAGCATTTCATATGGTCCCCTGAACCTACCAGGAGTGATTTCTGAGCACAGAGCCAAGAGTAAGCCATGAGCACCACCGGTTGTGGCCCAAAAACAAACAAACAAAATAATAAAATAATAGAAAGAACAAGTGAAAATGGAAAATAAAGATAAAAGAAAATATTTTAAAGTACAGTTTCAAGAAAATTTCTGAACATTATATTATATCCAATGATGTCATCAGAAAATATATTTGTTTCCAAATAAGTGAGAGCAACATTATTATTTTTTTTTGGTTTTTGGGTCACACCTGGCAGCGCACAGGGGTTACTTCTGCCTCTATGATCAGAAATTGCCCCTGGCAGATCCAGGGGACCATATGAGATGTCAGAATTCGAACCACCAACCTTCTGCATGAAAGGCAAACGCCTTACCTCCATGCTATCTCTACGGCCCCAAGAGAAAGCAACATTATTTAAAAAAAGAAAAGAAAGAACAAATAAAAAGAAAACTATGGAAAAGAAAGAAAATTTAAAAAATTAAACAAAGCACAGTGGCTTGCAAATTTGTGAAACATAACTGTATTTCCAATGAAATCACTAAGACAATTGCAGAAGGATTTGTAAATTCTTGTTGTTAGCTATCCATTCTATTACTTAATTTGTTTTTGAACATTAAGTGACCTCATATACACTTTGGCATCTAAATTGTTGTGTCCCTAGAGGTGTGACAGCATCAAACAAATTAAATTGTCCAGGAATTCAAAGCATTATTACTGAGAATGTGGTTTTGTGGGGCATATTCTCAGCTAATAGGCCTCATGGAAGAAGGAGTATGCCAGGAAAGGATGCCCAAGCTAGCTCCTGATGATATCAGACCAAATACTGGCATACCCAGAGTTTGATCAGATTGGTGTCTCTAAAGAGAATTGTACAGCAGTGGCAAGACAGGTGCATAGGCAATGCGATGATTATGGGTGATGTATACAGAAAAGGTGTGGCTTAAGCAGAGTGGAGGTTTGGCCTTCTCTCTACTTCCAAGACTGTCAGCTTTTGGCTGCTTAGCTGATGTATCCAAATTTTTTCATTGCTTGTTTTAAAGAAGTTAGTTTATTGAGCTGGCCTAGTGTGAACATGGCGACTGCATTTTTGCTAGTGGTTACATTTGCCAGGCCTCCTGGAAAAGGGGGGATGAGGAGTGGTGGTGGAGGGAAGTGTATGCCTGCATTTACTCCAAAAAAGCCCTGCTGATATCAGTCCAAATACAAGCATATCTTAAATTTTGTCAGATTGGTGTCTGAAAGAATTGCAGGAGTGGTGAGGTAGTGCATAAACAAATGGATCTTTTGTGTCAAAGAGTACCCAGTTACTTGTATTTCTGTCTTTCTCAGTTTCTTAGAAGTGTTGGAAATTGCAATTTTAAGTGAGGCAATGTACAGCAAAAGTAGTTTCTCAAATAAATCGGTCATGATTTTTATCATGAACATTATAATAAAATTATATTTTTAGAGGACCTCTTAATGCCACCACCACTACTACTACTGTTACATTTTTATATTGGTTTAATAATTTTTAAATGTTAGATATAAAAACAATTGTTGGAGTTAAAATTATGGAATAAATCTCTACAATTTCATATAATTACATATATTTAATTAATTAATTAATTAATTAGTTTAAGCACCTTGGTTACTTTAAGCATTTCATCCTGACAATAAAGAGAACAGCATTTTAGATTCTATTAGTTTGGGGTCCACATTCAGTAGGTATTTTCTCCAGTTTTCTCCATTCTATCTCTCTGGAAATTGGGAGTATTTTCTATCTAGTAATTTAGTAAATAAAATGTATTACAATGTGAGTTTATCTTGTGGGACAGGAGTGATAGCAAGTAAGGTGCTCACTTTGCATGTATCAATTGTGATTCAATCAGTAACACTAGACATGGTTCTAAACACTGCCAGGAGTTATTTTTTAGCATTAAGCATAACAAGATGTGATTCCAAGCCCACCCTAAACAAAAATAAACAAAATATTTTGCATTAACATATAGCTTTCCAACATCAGTACTATGTGACCTACTAACTTCATATGTGACATAAAGTTATATGACTGTTGAGCCAGAGAAAGAGTTCAGTGGACTGGAGTAAATGATTTGTATATAGGAAGTCTGGGTTCTACCCCAAGATAGCATGATCCCTTAGCTGTGGAGCCAGTAGTAATCCTAAAGTCCATACAGACCCCTGTTTCCATATTACTTCCCCTTTTCATACTCATCCTTCCTACTCTGATTTCTTTTCATCTCATCTTTCTCCTTCCTAGACTCTGGGGTCAAGGGTGATCTGGGTATCTCCCCTTTACGCATTATACATCCTAATCAACTATGTTATATGCCACATGTAGGTGAGATCAACCTCTGTTTGTCTTTCATCTTCTGACTTACTTCTTTCAAACAGCAAGTTGCATGATTTCATGATTACTTGTAGTTGCATAATATTCCATATATTACACTACTTCATAATCCATTCTTCTGTGATTTCCCTAATGATAAGGATGCTGAGCACTTTTTAATGTGACTATTGGCAATCTGCTTGTCTTCCTCTGAGAAGTATCTGTTCACTTAATCATCTCAATTATTGATAAGGCTTGAAAATTATTTTTTTTTGGTTTTTGGGCCACACCCGGCGACGCTCAGGGGTTACTCCTGGCTATTCGCTCAGAAGTCGCTCCTGGCAGGCACGGGGGACCATATGGGGAACCGGGGGATTGAACCGCGGTCCATCCTAGGTTAGCGCAGGCACCTTACCTCCAGCGCCACCGCCCGGCCCCTGTAAATTATTTTTGTCAATCATTTTTAGTACTTTATACATGATTGATATCAAGACTTTTTCTAAAATCTTAAAAGTATTGTTCAGTTAACTCTCTTTTATTTTTAGTGTTAGTCTTTTGCCATGCAGAAACTCTAACTCGATGTAGTAGCATTTGCTAGTTTTTTTATTTTTTATCTTGTTGCCTTTGGCAGTAGTATCAGATTACTGACAGTGCCTTTGATGCTTTAAGATGCCCAAATCCTGGAGCGTTCTGCCTGTTTTCCTCAATTTCCAGATCAGATCTTTAAGTCTTCGATCCACTTTGAATTGTTTTTGTGTAAGATGTGTGCTATGGATCAAGTTTTAAATTCCTTAATTTTTTAATTTTAAATATTGCTTTATTTCTGGCATTTGATATTCCAACACCAATATCTCACCACTAGTGTAGTATTTCTTCTTTCCATGTTGCCAGTTTTCCCACCTCTGAAAGATTTCTCCTTACCTCATAAGAATATTTTATAGAATATTACTTGGTACAACTAACTGTCTAGGAATTGTTGGAAACAATGAATTAAAAGAAATTTAGTGGAAATTGTCATATTTCACATTGGGGTCATCATGTTATTGTTGGAGGGTTCACTAAGCTGTTTATTGCTAGTTAAGCATTCTTTGGATGACCCTAACTTTGTTTGTTGAGTTTGTGTGGCTTCTATGATAATATCTATAAGTTAGTATATCCCTACAAGTCACCATTAAAATTATACACTCATGTGGACCAGGAATTTGAAAATCTGTGAAATTGGGCCAATGAGCTTAAACAGTGACAATGGTGATTTTGGGTGTAGCTGCTGTATTGGAAGTACAGAGAGGGGGAGAGACACCCACCCTGGCTCCAACATTCTTAGAGATGTCACTCACAAAATTGGCATACCTGAAATTATTGGGAACTCACAATCCCAGCATTGATTAGTGAAAAAGCAGCAAATCTGGGCCTTTGACTGGGAGCAGTTATAAAAATCTATGTGTGAAGCTTTCAGGACTTCAGTACAGCAAGGGTCAGGTCCCTTCCCCACCCAGGGAGGTATCAAGGCTGGGGTATCCCAAAGTTTTTCCAGCTTGATTTTGCTCCTTTTTGAGTTGTAGATGACTTTTGAGTGGTAGTTACTTGGACAGATATGGGGTTGGCTCTGAATCATGAGTGAGGCTGCCAAGTTTTCAATTTTTTTACATGTAGTTATCCAGTTTTCCCAGCACTTTTTGCTGAAGATGCTATCTTTACTCCATTTTATTTTCTCAGCTCCTTTATTAAAAATCAACTGTCCATATATTGAGGGTTTATATGTGGTTATTTAATTCTGACTCATTGATCAGAAAACCTATCATTAATCCAGTACCAAGCAATTATAATCACTATAGCTTTATAATGCAGTTCAAAACTAGGTAATGACTGGGGCTGAAGTGATAACACAGTGGTAGGGCATTTGCCTTGCATGCGGTTGACCCACGATGCACCCAGGTTTGATCTCTGACATCCCATATGGTCCCCTAAGTCTATCAGGAGTGATTTCTGAATGCAGAGCCAGAAGTAAGCCCTGAGCACTGCCTGGTGTGGCTCTCAAAAACAAAAAACAAAATTAGGTGATGACATATCTCTGATCTTCTTTTTTGGTTTGTTTGCTTGCTTGCTTTGGGTCCACACTTGGAGGGATTAGTGCTCAGGGATTAGTTCTGGCTCTGTGCTCAGAAATTACTCCTGGCAGGCTCGGAGGACTAACAAGATGACAGGAATTGAATCCAGGTTTGTCAAGTGCAAGGCAAATAGTCTACCTGCTATGCTATCAGTTCAACTCTCAGCATTACTTATTTGTCAATATGGCTATTAATTTGTTCCCTCTCTTGCATACACACTTTATTACTCTTGTGTTGTTGTCTATATTTTTCATTCATTTTGATAACAGAAGCTATATGAACTTTGCCGGGCCTTTGATGCATAAATGTTGATGGCAGTTACTTTTTGATCTAGTGTTTCCTTGTAAAATAATTACTGTCTATCAAGTCTCTAATTACCTTCTTTGCATTGAATGTTATTTGGTATTATATTTACCTCCAAGCTTCCTTTTGAAATTATCTTTTAAAATTGCTATCAGTCCTTTTACTTAGAATCTGTATCTGCATTGTGAGTTCAGGCACATTTCATTTAAGTAGAGATGAATAGATTTTCTTTGATGATTCATTTAGCTACTCTATACTTTCTTATTGAGGAGTTTATTTAATTGATATTAAGAAAGACTCATGGTATAATGGCAGTGTTGCCATTTTGTATATGTATGTGGATTTGGAATTTAATTGCTTTTGCAAGAGTCTATTTTATTTCTCTGTTCCATTTATATTATTTGCACATATCTATTTCAAGAGAAAATGACTTAAATATTGTTCTGTGCCAGGAATGACCCAAATCTTATGCGCAACTATTGAAGGAACAAGGGGAGTGAAAAAGAGCATGTATGGAGTCTGTAGTTATACCCATGACAGTATGCTTCAAAGGTGGAGAAACCCTGTATCTAGTAGGCCAAAGGAATTCCCTTTCTAATCTCCCCAATTATTTACTGTGCCTATGCAAAAAAAAAAAAAAAAGAAGAAGTACAATTTATTTTTTCTTATTTTTTCCTTTTATTTTGTGCTGTGGTTATTGTTGGGTAGTTGCCTTTATTGCTGTGGTGCTTTTTTGTAGTTGCTGTTTATGATTTTTTTATTTTTGTTTCTTTTGTTGTTGTTCATTTGTTTGTTTCTGTTTTTGTTTTTTTTCTGTCTTTTCATTATGTTTTTTCTTTTTTCCCTTTCTTCTTTTAGATTGATATTTATAACTTCTAGAAGGACTTCTTCTGGTTTTGTGTTAGTTTTGATTTTTTTCCTTTCTTTTCTTTTTTCCAATGTTTTTCTTCAAACAGAACCACATAACTTGAATCATCTTTTTTGCCTCATAAATTGAGGGAAAAATGGATGGTACCAAGACCAAATAGTCGTATGAACATTGAGTAGAAATAAAAAAAATGATCAGACTTAAACACCAAATTCAAAGTCAATGATAACAGAATTGATATCAATTCTACAACAAACTATAAATGGAGAGGACCATTTACACTTATACTAGCAGCTTGGGAGACACAGGAGGGAGATATGGGATGCATGTACATGCTGGGAACAGGGTTGAAGGGAGTACAACACTGGTGGTGGAAATGACCCTGATTCAATGTCACTATGTACCTAAAATATTACTATGAAATATTTGTAATTTACTTTGGTCACAATAAAAATTGTTTAAAGTTTTTTCTGTTCCTAATCTCCTTAACATACATGAAACATTGTTTTTAGAAAATCAACTCAATAGTTGTATAGAGCTGATTTAAGACTTTCTCCAATGTCCCTATTGCACTTACCTTTTGAAGCAATGTTTTTATCTCATAGTAGGCACTCATGGGTATAGATACCCAGTACTAGTTTTCAAGGCACTTGGAAATGTTGGCGATGATATAGGCCACATCAAAGCAACTCTTACACCTTTGTAGAAGGTGGCTGGTCATATCACCAAATACAGGTCTTTAATATTATGCCCAAACATTTACCCAACTTCGGTTCCCTGGGAAACTTGTTGATCAGGAAGCTTTTGTTCCTGAGATTGGCTACCATACCCTTCTTCAGGAGTTCCAGAATGATCCCTCAGGGTGCCAAGTCTCTCATTTTGCATTCAATGATGCCTCTGATTACCTTTTTTCTTTCATATTCTGATGACCTCATTATGCAGAAACACACATGGAGAGAAGAATAAATTTATATCTATCCAACAGCTTTTTACCATTGGTGCCTTTGCCAGAACTAGGGCCACCAAACATGAAAATAATTTTATACTTCCTCAAATCTTCTGTGAAAATACTCATGGTTCCTTCTCAAATACAATTAACTAGACATCAATCTGATTTCATAATCAGACCCTCTGAAAATTATGTATACATATTATATTATAACCAATATCATTTAAAGATCAAGGTCCCTGAACCTGATGCAAACACTTTGGAAATAACTGGCTGTCAACTGCAACACTGATATCATAAATCACCTCATCTAAATAACAGTCAGCACCAAATGGTATGATTAATTCCTTTTCCTGGAAGGATTTAACCAGTGGAACAGCATTCTAATAGAAGTTCATTAGCCTCCTCTGCGTTGCTTTCAGATTGTCATCAGGCTGGCATTCTTGCTCTTCCTGAGTTACTGAATTAAAGAATTACAATTAAGTAATCATTATTTGAGATACTTATTGACATATGCTAAAAATACCATCACGTCAAGAGTGCAATTTTTGTCCTCAAAAGACAAACCCTGGGTAACATATCTTGGAAATATGGCAATGACAAAGCCCTATTCATCAAGTATTTAACCAATTTCAGTTTTATCCCTGTAATTATTGTTTTTTGTTGGGCCAATTCTCCAGTTAGAATTATTGGAGCAATAAGATTACACTTCCCAGTGTTATGAATCTTCTTACTTTATAATTTTCCTATGAAAATGTATTGGAAGTCATAACGTTCTACAATTTTCAAAATTGAGTATCACATTACACTTCCAGGTCCACTTAAGATAAGAATGATTTGTGGTCAAGCAAGATCAAAAATTAATACTCCTGTATAAAATATATCCCCACGTTTGAAATAACCCCAAGCACCATATTTCTAACACCCATGCAGACAGGTTTGAAAAAACAGGGTAGTGACGAAAGATTAAACAAATCAGTCAGAAAAGAATTATGGAGTCAGTGTCTTTTTGCCTCTTGGTATCTCTGCCTGAGGCAAAATCCAGAACTGCTCTTTCTTTATTAAACACAGTGCAAAATTCACTGGAGGAGGAAAGTGGAGAAAGAAAAATGTGCCTACCCAGGTGGGCTTTTGCATATCAAAGGAGATATTTAAAGGAAATAGGAAGATGAGGAAAAGCCTTTGTTTTGCGTTGATAGCTGTATGATATCTTACAATTCCACCCTTTCTGTTTAAAATAAAATGAAGAAAATTAGAAAAGCTTCAAAAGTTTTTTCTACTTTTCTTCACTCGAGGTGGAAACCCCAAATCATAACATAAATGTGGTTGTTATTTTGCACAGGCACAATAAAAATTTGCTGTAAAAGCATCAAAAGCCAGATTGTGTATATATATTCTCAAAACAATCAGCTTTTCCATACCTTTGTCTTATATAAACGACAAAATTTTTTAATAACCTCTGAAACACAAACATTAGAACCTTTCTGCAGATTCACTTAATTTAAAAATTTTTTAAACATTCTGATGAGAACTATATTAAGAGTCTAGAAAAAAATGAGTTATTTCCAAAAATTTCTCAAAACAAAATTGCAAGGACATTTCTGCGGATATATACATACATATACATATATATATATGTATTGAAATTATGTTTGCTAATTAAATTCCAGTTATTGACCTTGCGCTCCTTCTTGTCAAGGAAGGTCAGTAGAGAACATAAAAATTTCATTACAAAGGCCATAATGGAGAAACAGTGCAGCCCTACACCATGATTGGAGAATAAAGATGGTAGCTTTGATGACTCCCAAAGTACCAAGCACCTATTTAACCTCTCAAATAAGTATTTAGAGAAGAAATATGAGGATCTCCATAGAACCCAAAGAAAGCATAAAATAAACGTAATAGGACACAAATAAGAATAAAAATCTGAGAATATAAATAAGAAAACTTTTAACAGGGCTGAAAAACTTGGTGGGAAAAAAGAAAATATCACTGGAAAGCCTATTCAACAAAAAATGTGTCTGAAGACAGAATCAGTGAACTGGAAGATGAGATGTATAACAACTCCATACAACAGAAGAAATTGAAAAAGAGCCTCAAAATAAATGATTGGACAATAATGAAAATCCTTAAAAGGGGACAGATAAAAATAGAAGCCTTTGTTAAACCCAGCAGAAACAAAATGAAAATCGTTGGAGTTCCAGAGATACAATAATAAAACCATGAAGTATCAGCTATCAAGGATATCATCACAGAGAAACTCACAGAGCTAACAAGGGCATGCAACCAAATCCTACATGTCCAAAGAGTACCAGCCTAAAGGGATCCAAAAAGCACCCTAAGACACATTCTAGTCACAATGGTGACCCCTATAAATAGGAATGGGATACTGAAGGCAAGAATACCAAAAAAAGAAATTATATTCAAAGGAGCGTCCCTAAGATTTGCCTTGTCACAAGAAACTCTAAAGGTGTGAAGATAATGGTGGCATATAGTGACAAAACTCAACGAAATAAATGTATCACCATGAATACTTCACCCAGCCAGGTTTATATTCAGGTTTGAAGGAAAGATACACAATTTCATGGATCAATAACAGCTTAGAAGATAACAGACGCAAAACCAGGCTTAAAGGATGAACTGAAAGATCTACATTAAAATGAGACAGACCACAAGAACACACCAAACTCCTACTACAAGATGGCACTAAATCCCATGATAATCATCTCTAACAACATCAATAGATGTGATACACAAGTTAAGTGACACAGAATGACAAAATAGTATTAAAATCTGAATACAAAGTTTTTCTGTCTACAAAAAAACACATCTAAATAGAACAAACAGAGAATCAAACTCAAAGGTTGAAGGACAATCATTCAAGCAAATAACTACCATAAAAAGGCAAGAATACTAAATACTAATTTCAGATGACAGATTTTGGACTTAAAATGTTATAAGGGACAGAGATGAACATTTCTTAATAATTAAGGAGTATGTACAGCAGGAAGGAATCACACTCCTAAACATATATGCACCCAATGAAGGAACAGAAACTATATTTAAAATAACTGCTGACAAACTTCAAGAAAGATATCACTAACAACACAACAAGTGGGAGACTTCAACACTGCGTTGTATCTCACCACTTTATATGTCAATCTGGCTGAAATCTAACAAGAATATACTAGCACTAAAAGAAGTGATGTGAGAAACTGAACTAATATATTTATATACATATATGTGTGTATGTATGTATGTATGGATGGATTTTCATCCTGGATATACATTATTCTCCATTGCATATGGGTCATTCTCCAAATAGACCACATGATAGACCATAAAATATACCTATGTAAAATAAAGAGGATAGAAAATGTACATACTACCTTCTCAGATTGCAACGTGTTGAAATTAGAAGTGAATAACAAGCAAACAAAGCAGAATATTTTTAACACCTAGAAAATAAACACCTCAACCCTGAACAACTGGTGGGTCAGAGAAGAAAGCAAGAGGAAATCAAAACATTCCTAGAAAAAAATATAATGAAGACACAAATTGTCAGAATTTATGGGGAACAGTTAAAAGTGGTACTAAGAGCATATCTAATGGCATATCTTATAAAAGTGGAAAGTGACAAACAAAAAGAACCAAAATAGAAAGACAAAAGGAAATAAATCTTAGAGCAGAAATCAATGAATGGGAAATTCAAAAAGAAAAAAATACCCAACAATCAAAAAAAAAATCAATGAAAGCAAGAGTTGGTTCCTTGAAAAAATAAACAAGATCAACAAACCACTAGCAAATCTCCCAAAGAGAGATAAACTCAATAAACTTAATTATATTAAAAAGGGGAGATTATATCAGATATTACAGAAATTCAAAGGGCAATCAGAAATTACTTTGAGAACAAGAACAATCAGTGCTGGTGGGGATGTGGAGAGAAAGGAACTCTTATTCACTGCTGCTGGGAATGCCGTCTATTCTGACCTTTATGGAAAACAATATGGAGATTCCTCAAAAAACTGGGAATCGAGCTTCCATATGATCCAGCTATACCACTTCTAGGGATATTCCCTAGGAACACAAAAATATGATGCAAAAATCCCTTTCCCACACCTATATTCATTGCAGCGCTTTTTACAATATTACAATATTGTAATATTTACAATATTTACAATGTTACAGTGCTATTTCCAGACTCTGGAAATTACCAAGATGCCCTTCAATAGATGATTAGCTAAAGAAACTATGGTACACATACACAATGAAATATTATGAAGCTGTCAGGATAGATGAAGTCATGAAATTTTCCTATACATGAATGGACATGAATCTATTATGCTGAGTGAAATAAGTCAGAAGGAGAGAAATAGAAACAGAATAGT
This sequence comes from Crocidura indochinensis, assembly GCA_004027635.1. NCBI lineage: Eukaryota > Metazoa > Chordata > Mammalia > Eulipotyphla > Soricidae > Crocidura > Crocidura indochinensis. The sequence goes on along the minus strand of PVKC010010577.1, from coordinate 8,633 downwards.
ATCAGTCATCTATGGGTTTTAAGAAAAATAAAAGGCATTTTTTGTAATAATTCTCAGAGACAATAGAGATAAGGGTTGGAAGGTCCAACTAACGATGGGAAGCTCACCACAAAGAGTGGTGAATGCAGTTAGAGAAATAACTACACTGACAACTATTATAAGAATGTGAATAAATAAGGGAAGTAGAAAGCCTGTCTCAAATACAAGCGGAGAGTGGGAAGGAGGGAGATTTAGGGCTTTGGTGATGAGAATGTTGCACTGGTGAAGGTGGGTGTTCTTTATATGACTGAAACCTAACTACAATCATGTTTATAATCAAGGTGTTTAAATAAAGATATAAAAAAGATTACTTTGAGAAACTCTATGCCACAAAACATGATTAAAAGTCATCCCCAAAACAAAAGCCCAAAACCAGATGGATTCACTAACAAATTCTTTCAAACCTTCCCACAGGAACTACTGCCTATATTTTTCAGACTTTTCTGGGAAACAGAAGAAACAGAAACACTTCCAAAATAGTTGTATTTTTGTTTTTGTTTTGCTTGGTTTGGTTTCGTTTTGAGTCACACCTGGCAGTGCTCAGGGGTCACTCCGAGCTCCATGCTCAGAAATCTCTCCTGGCAGGCATGGGAGACCTTATGGGATGTCAGGATTTGAACTAATGACCTTCTGCATGAAAGGCAAAAGGCTTATCTCCATGCTATCTCTCCAGCCCCCCAAAATAGTTTTTTAAAGCTAACGTAACCCAGATACCAAAAAGTAGAAAGAGATATCACAAAAACTTAAAATAAAGACCAATATCCCTGATGAACACAAATGTAAAGATCTTCAACAAAATTCTATCAAATAGGAGTCAAAGCCTCAGCAATAAAGTCATACACCATGACCAAGTAGGATTTATTCTGGAGATGCGAGGATGGTTTAACATATGCAAATCAATCAACATAATAAATCATATCAACAAAAAGAAAATTGAAAACAACATGATCTTATTGATAGATGCAGAGAAAGCATTTAATAAGGTCCAAGAGCCAATCATGTTAAAAACTCTCAACAAGATGGGAATGGAGGAAATGGAAGGAAATTTTCTCAATATAGTCAGGCCTTGGTCATGGTGCCTTGCCTGTGCTAACCTAGGACGGACTGCGGTTCGATCCCCCGGTTCCCTATATGGTCCCCCGTGCCTGCCAGGAGCGACTTCTGAGAGAATAGCCAGGAGTAACCCCTGAGCGTCACCGGGTGTCCCCCCCCCCAAAAAAAAGAATATTAAAGAATATTAAAGCAACCCTTAGTGGAAAAAACTTGGGAGACATTATTTTCCCAACTTTAAATTGTACTACAAACCAATAATTATTAAAACAGCATGGTTCTGGAATAAATACATGCCCCATGTAATAGACTGGAGTATTCAGTGAATGACCCCATACATACAATCTTTTATCCTTAGAAAAGGGGCAAGAAATGCAATATGAATCAAGGAAAGCCTCTTCAACAATCGGTGCAGGGCTGACTCTTCAGCCACATGAGAAAAAGTGAGCTCAGAACTTTTTCTAACACCATACACAAAGGTAAAACCAAAATGGATTAAATACTTTGGTATCAGGCCTGAAACTATAAGATATATATAAAAATAACTTAGGCAAAATACTCCATGACATTGAAACTAAAGATTTTATCAGGGAGGAAATAGCACTCCCAAACAAATGGAAGCATATTTAAACAAATGGGATTCCATCAAACTGAGATACTTTCTGGCTACAATGGAATGGATTTTTTTCTTATTTTTATCTTTGTTTTGATGTTTCTATTTGATACAGACTAGAAAATAATCAAGAAAGTATCAAATAATTGAAAAAATAAATAAAAAGGAAGTTTAGTAAAATACCTCCTGTACATTTGGAAGAAAACCAATTAGACAGAAGAACCATCTAACTTTAGTATTATTTTAAATAAATTTAGATAATAAAAAGTGTGAGAGGAAGGAGAAGAAAACAAAATAATAATAATAAAAATAATAATAAAAAGGGTGAGAGGAAGGAGAAGAAAACAAAAGGTAATTTATGAAAGTTTACAAAGAAGGACACTTTAAACAAAGGTAAAACATCCAGGCAAATGGAGTCTGTTTATATAAAATAGGAAGTATTGTAGACTCTTAGCAGTTTTAAATGGCTAAGTAAATTCTACATGTCTTTATTGTGTTTAGTATATAATAAGTACTCAGTAAATGAAATGTGTTTTTGTTTAGCTAGATAGATCTATAGAGATATGATTCTATGCAAGCTTATTTCTCTTTTCTCCCTAAAAAGATGTTAGATCCCTTGACAGCAGAGATAGATTTTCATAAAGAAATATATTTTCTTTTCAGTTGTCTTTTACAAAGTGGAACTTACCAGCTTTCAGAGTCATTCTTACTAAAATAATACTTTTTGATAAAATCATATTGGGTGATGGCATATTCTTATTCACACTTAAAATGAACAATTATTAATGATAATTTATAGCTATTCTTTCTCATTTGAAAACCTTATATATAAAATTATTTATGGTATATATAAATATATAAACTTTTTTTTCTGTTTTTTTGGGGTCACACCCGGCAGTGCTCAGAGGTCACTCCTGGCTCCATGCTCAGAAATTGCTCCTGGCAGGCATGGGGGACCATAAGGGGCACCGGGATTCGAACCGATGACCTCTTGCATGAAAGGCAAACGCCTTAACCTCCATGCTATCTCCCGGGCCCCAATATATAAACTTTTTAATGATAATTTATAGCCATTCTTTCTCATTTGCAAATCTTATATATAAGATCTCAAATTTGAAAACCTTATGCCATTAAGAATGGCAAATATTAATACTAGGAAAAATTTGTATTGGTGTGGTGTGGTGAAAAAGAAATTCTAATCCAGGTTGGTGGCAATAGTGTCTGGTTCAACTTCTGTGAAACAGAGTATTGAGGGTTCTCAATAAACTTAAAATTGAGCTGCCATCTGACTCAGTAATTCCACTTTCGAGTATATATCCTCAGAACAGAAAGCACTCATTCAAAAGGACACAAGTACACCATTATTCATTGCAGCACACAGAAAAATAACTAAAAATTGAAATCAACCATAAACAGTTCATTGGATCATAAAAAATGTGGTATATATACACACAATAGAATCTTATACAGCTGGAAGGAATGATGTTGTCATTCATTTCTGTGCAACAGAGATGGACCATCAGTCGGGATTTCACATGTTTGGCATCAGAAACAAAACTCAGGACCTCACAGTTGCTCCTTAGCCATTGAGTAATCTTCTTGAATCCTTCTCAGAAAGGCTCTTCAACAGCAGGTTTGTTAGGCCCACCTCAGCACATTTAGAAAACACTAAGTTTGAATTTGCAGCCTTATATTTGCTATGAATGTGCTTTAAGATATTAACCCATCTTCCAGGACCTTCTCATTAGAGAGAAAAATGGAGGGATATCCTTATCATCTTAGCACATCTGGTGCTATAGGACTTTAACTCATGGACTATCTGGCAAGTACTTCTATCCCCTCTCTCCTATACCTTCCAGGAAGGTTCCTGAAGGTGTTGGGGTAAGTGTCAGTTTGGGCCACACTAATATTTTCTCAGAGCTTATCCCTGACTCTGTGTTCAGGAATCTCTCTTGGTGAGGCTCAACAGTGATGAGGATGGAACTGGATTCTGCTTCATGCAAAACAAATGCCTTATACCTTGTACTATCTCTTTGTCTCAACTTCCAAGAAGTTTTGGTATGCCAATACCTCTTAATTATAAAGATTCCTGGTCATAGTTTTATCATAGCATATGCCATAGAATGTTAAAATGTTTCCCATTTCCCTCATTAGATTAACAAACGTCTTTTTGGATGACCAATTTAATGTCCATTATGGTATCATTTTACCTAGCAGAGTATCTGGCACAGAGAATATACAAAATTATTATCTGATATTATTGAGAATATTTGAAATACTTTTGTTTTGGTGCCACTCCCTGGGTGATCAAAGGTAATCAGTTCTTGTTTTCTTTCTCTTTTTTTTTGGTTTTTGGGCCACACCCGGTGGCGCTCAGGGGTTACTCCTGGCTATTCGCTCAGAAGTCGCTCCTGGCAGGCACGGGGGACCATATGGGGAACCAGGGGATCTAACCGTAGTCCGTCCTAGGTTAGCGCAGACACCTTATCTCCAGCACCACTGCCCGGCCCCATGGCTCTTGTTTTCAACTCAGGAGTGATAACTGGCAGTGCTTGGGGGTCTATAGGTAGTGCACAAGATTTAAACTGGGATTAGCCAAGTACGAGTCAAGTCTCTTGACACTGGTAGTATCTCTATGGCCCAGATATAGTTTTACAAAGAACAACTGAAGGAATTAGAACAATTTATAAAATAAATATGTTAAACATTACTTACTGTCCTCAGATATGTGAAGTGTTGACATAGAGAAGTATTTGGCTTGCCTTTAGTGTACATTAATGCTGGAATAAATTAATGCAAAAATAGGTAAAGAAAAGAATATTCACTTAATTTGAAAAAAGATTAGTAGGTAATCAATAGAAAAACATATGAAATATCTTCTACATAGTGATAATTTTGTTTCTGAAAAGTGCAGATAAAGAATGGATGAAAGTTTATTGAGGTTGTTTTAGACAACATTTACAAAAGTAATTTTTCTTTAAATATTTTTGCATCAGGTATTGCTCCACAGGCTAAATCCAGATTTTTTCATGAAGCAGACTCCTGTTTGATTTCTGATAATTCATGTTTCCCTGAACACTGTGAGGTATAATCTCTCAGCACAACACAAAATCAGGAGTCTCTGAGCACCGCAATGTATGATCCAATTTATAAACAAATATATAAACAAGATTAACTTTCCTGGGCCGGCCCGGAGAGATAGCACAGTGGTGTTTGCCTTGCAAGAGGCCGGTCCAAGACCAAAGGTGATTGGTTCAAATCCCTGTGTCCCATATGGTCCCCCGTGCATGCCAGGAGCTATTTCTGAGCAGACAGCCAGGAGTAACCCCTGAGCACCGCCGGGTGTGGCCCAAAAACAAACAAATAAAACTTTCCTGGGCATTTATATCATGTTTTAAAATTTCATATATTATCATGCATAGATTTTGCAGTCAGCAAATCACAGGGTAGATTAGAATTAGAAAATATAAAAATGCAATACATGTTATCAGATTTTCAAATAAAATAAGTCACCCAGTTAAATTTGAATGTAAAATAAATTTATGTTTGCATATGTTTTCATGAAGATTACTTTAAATGTGATAACAGACTTATTTATATATTTAGTCATTACTATGAAGAACACACTCACTAGTCCATAAAAATTTAAATGGTCATGAAGTCATGACACACAGTGAAAGTGAGGCAGTCATTGATGTTCAGGTGTCTCATAGGCAGGCATATCCTAAGTGTCAGAACAGGCAATCTAGGACCTGGACAGGTAAATACAGTGATTAGGGCATTCAACTTGCATGCAGCAGAACTGAGTTTGATCCCCAACATTCCATACAATCGCCAAGCAATCCAGGAATTATTTCTGAGTACAAAGTCAGCTATAATCTCTGAGAACTGTCAGACAAACAAAGAAACAAACAGAAAACTGGAAAAGCAGGGCATACTAATTCATAATGTAGAAATCCCTCTTGTTTCTCATTAGTTGAGTATTATGGAGTCTATACAATTCCCAGTTCTCAATTAAATATTATCGAATAATTTGATTTCATGCACTCCTTGGGATTTGTTGAGATTTTAAAAGCAGGCTTGTCTCCAGCCTGCTTTGTTCTCTAGTTGCAGGAAGGATCTACTGGGGTATGTGCTTTTTAAATATGTATACAAATTATAGGATGACCCCTACTGTTAGTTGAAACAGTCTGTTAGTTGTTGAGTCATTATGTAGGCATATAGCCAGTAATTTTCCATTTAGAATTTAATGCTTTGTCTTGAAAGTAGACCACCACTGAATTTAATTCTAATAATTACATTGTACCAATATCCAGCTAACAAAATTCAAAGAAAAATAACTTTTAAAATATTAACTAATTTATATAACCATAATCATACATTTGCTATATTAAATAATCAGAGATCATAATTATTACATTTATAATCCAATTATATTTCCATTTTCTGGCTTGCACATAAAATTTTCCAATTTTCTTACAAAATAACTCATAAGTATAATCATTTCGCCAAATACTATTTGTCCAACTTTTTCTTATGAGTTTACAAATAAGATACATAAGTTTAAAATGGAAGTAATTCTCAATAAAGAAAAAAAATGGAAGTGATTTAGACAGAGACTGTATTCAGACTTTGGATGTAACATTAGAATGGGTAAAAAGTGGTATGCATTTTGTCCGGTGTTTCTTTTCTGTTGTCTCTTCTTTGCTATGCATTTTTATGTTTATTTTTTGTTCTCACCTGACCTTGCTCAGGGTTTATTTCTGGGTTCTTTGCTTAGGCATCACTCGTGTCAGTGCTTGGGGAATCTTAAAGGGTGCTGAGGAGAGAACCCAGATAGCCATGTGCCTTACCTTCAACTCTCTGTACAATATTACTTAAAGATATTATATGATCACCAGATTCATAAAAAATCAATGTTCCATATCAGTGAAAATACTAAAAATACAACCTTATATAGTAGTAAATTTTTATTTAAAATAAGAAAAATATAAAATGATAAAAATTAGAGTAACATTATGCAAATAGTTTATATAGATTAAATATTTTGTTTGTTTTGGGGTCATATGCATTAGTGCTCGGGCATTATTTCTGACTTAGAATTCAGTGATTACAACTGATTAGGCTCAGTAACCATGTGGGATACCAGACATCAAGCTGGATCAGCTTCATGTGAGGGTAGCATTCTATCTACTATATTGGTCCTGCCCCAATATGTCTCTCTTAGTTAATGTGATATTTTTATTTTTCCCTTTTCATTTATTTTACATTTTTATTAAGTATCCAGGATTTATAAAGTAACTGAGAGATTAATTTTAGGTATATAATATTCTTATATCAATCCCACTTCTAGAGTCAACTTCCCTCTATCTGATATGATAGAAATTGATGAAAATCTGGGAATATGAGGGGAAAGGAAAGAGACTTAAAGGAAGATGATGAAGAATTCAGAGCAAAGAAAATCCTGACTACAAAAATTGTTGTAACCACAGTGCTTAAATAAAGCAATTACGTTTTAAAAAAAGAAATGCCCAAATAGAAGAACATAGAAACTGAAGCAAAACAGTAGTTTAGTGCACAACCCTTTGTTCTTCTAGGACTCATCAGAATTAATTTCAGTCTTTCCTTGTGGAATCCTGCTTTTTTGGTTGTTTCCATATTTGAAAACATTAAAGTGTTTTACACCCTCTGTTTGGGGCCAAGAATGGACTTACCTAAACTTTTGGTCCATTCAAATAAACTCCTTTCTCTTTGACCAACCTTAGGATGCAATCTCAATCCCTTGAACGTCCCTAATACTGAATTCTTATGCTCCCTGTTCCCTCCGACCTGTCCTTCCACTTGCCGGTCAACGTTTACAGGCATATATCAAAGTTCAGTGGTTGTAATTTAGGTCTAATGATTACAGTGTTGTAATGTCTGTGCTTTGATATATAAGAAAAACACTGTCCCACATCACCAATGCCCCTGACCAATCACTTTAATTTTTCCTCTTCTTGCTTCCCTCTTTGATTTATTATTATCTTTATATTTCGTGTGAGTAATATAGGGTAAATTCTATAGAAAGTTCTATGTTTAAGAATTTGCAAGATAAATCACAGTGTCAAACAGGGGAAAAATAAACAAGAGAAAGAGACAGTGATAGAGAGAGAAGTAAAATAACTGCCAAGCTGCAAGAAGGGGGTATAGTGGGAGAAGGAAGGATGGAAACTGGGGACATTGGTGGCAGAAAGTGTGCACTGGTGAACTGTTGTGTACATTATATGACTGAAATTTAATCATGAAAAATTGTACAACCACAGTGCTAAACAAAGTAATTATTAAAAATCAATTTGCAAGAGTTTGAAGAAGAAACAAAATCAGTATTCTGAAAATCAATGATCACATGAACTTAAATATCGAAGACTAAAATATTTGTAAACCTATGGGCACATGTGTACAAGTCTAATTTTTACATTGTATTTCTTAATATAGTTAATTTTTTCATTTAGTGATGGCTCAATTGGTTGGAGTACATTATTTACATGTAAAATACATAGGCTCAATATGAGGCTCTGTCATTATGACCCCCAATCCTTCTAGCAACAATGCTGAGTACATCAAAGTGTAGCTCATGGTAAAAAAATTAAAAAGGTGTTCTATCTTTAAATTGGGGTGGGAATGTTCATAATGTGTACTGAGAAAAATACTGTGGAACCTAAGTCAGCTCAAAGGCATGGAGGTGTTCGAATCATAGGACAAATCTGAAAAGCCCAGAGTACATTTGTGTATTTATTCATTCATTTTCCTTTATTTAAACACCATAGTTACAAAATATTCAATAATACAACTGGTTTATTTTTTTCAAGGATATAAAGTTGTACATGATTGAGTTTTAGTCATACAATGTAAAAAATCCTTCACCAGTTCACAATTCACAGCACCAAATGTC
>PVKC010010576.1:0-25594 GCA_004027635.1 Crocidura indochinensis | reverse complement strand
ACCCCTATTCCCTTCCTGCAACCCATATCCCCAAACCACCACCCCGGGCTGCTAGAGTAAGTGGTCCCCTCTGTGTCTAGCTTACTACTAGTAATCATATATCTTTTTGGTCCTGGTAACCTCCCTTGTTTCCCCCTCTATTTGAGAGGCGGAGCTAAATAGTTCGAGTTATGTAGTTTTGTTTGAAATAAAAAAAGCAGTAGAATGGGGTAAAACATCAAATAAGCTGAAAATAGGCAGAGTTCTTCTAGAGGCTTTCAGCCTTAGATCTGTCCTTTTTGTTCATTTATCTACACCAACAATTTCAGTCTGTCCTTTTCTATGCCAAAACACTGCGTGGTTAATCTTAGACCATTTTTGTTTGTTTGTTTGTTTTTTTGTTTTTTGGGTCACACCCGGCAGTGCTCAGGGGTTACTCCTGGCTCCATGCTCAGAAATTGCTCCTGGCAGGCACGGGGGACCATATGGGGCACCGGGATTCGAATTGATAACCTTTTGCATGAAAGGCAAGCGCCTTACCTCCATGCTATCTCCCAGGCCCTCTTAGACCAGTTCTGCTCCGGCTGCCTGGGGCTTCTGCACACTCAGGAAATTTGGGTCCAGTTATTTTCATAAGATTCAGGGTTGCATGGCTCCCATGGACAGCTGGGATGGACTGGTCCAGTCACCAAGAGGAGGCAGGGTGTTGCTGATCTCGCAAAGAACCTGAGAGAAGTTCATGCAACCAGCCAGAGCCCGCTGCTGTCCCTCTTGTTAGGCTCAGATATATATCACCTTTCTGATCAATGCCTTAAATCTCCTACCAGAGTGGCTGTGAATATGGGAATGTAAATGCGACCTGCTACAGGTTATTACAGAGACTCTGACTAGCACAAAGAAAATAATTAGAATAGATTCGATCAGAACCAGAAAGAGAATGAGGGATAAAGTCTTGCACACAGCTGACCCACCTCTGATCCCTGGTACCGTTCCCTGAGCCCTGACCAATGTGTTTCTCAAACAGAAAAATGATAGTTTCAAATATATTTGCACATAATCTTAGTTTTCAGAACATTTCTTTTTCCTCCTTCTTAGTTATTTCATCTGTCTATTGGAATAATCATAGTAATTTTAGGGTTATTTGAAGATTATTTTGTGGGGGAGAGCACACCTAGTAGTGCTCAGGGCTTACTCCTAGTTCTGTGCTCAGAGATCATTGGTTGTACTGAGGGGACCATAAAGAGTGCTGATTATCAAACCTAGCTTGGTCATAAGCAAGGTAAAAGCCGTACCCTGTGTATTATTGATCAGGGACCAAGGATTTTTATTAAAGACTTCGCAATGGAAGAATGTGCTCAGGCTTCGTGTCTCAATTTTAAAAAATTGAAGAAAAAAAAAAGAATATGCTCATGCTAAGAAATAATTGATTTTGTTCAAGACATAAAAAATACATTAGCCTTTTAATGCTGTTTATCTTATAACCTCCAAATGAGAATAAAAAAATCATGGTTTTCCCATCTTAACTAATATCAAAAATTTCTACAATAATTTCCACACATATTAAAAGGACAAAAAAAGAACTGTGAAGTTTATACAAAGCAATTTGCAGAAAATAATCAGATTCACTGAAAGATACAAGCCACCAAACTCTCAGGAGTAAATATATAATCGGCATAATTAAATTCGTGCAAAAAGCTTTCACACAAAGAAAATCACCCACAATCCGGTGGCTTCACAAAATATTTAATAGAAATTATACTTACAAATTCCAAACTTTCCCCAAAGTATCTATTTGGACACATGTTTTTATAATCCCCTTCACCACAAGAGGATTTCTGTGAGGAGTAAGTCATGAATTATTTGAATTTGGTAAATACAAAATGTCAATTTTGACCCTAAAATCCAGAACTTGCTAGGCGAATGCATAATAGATGAGTAAAAGAAATAGTGTCAACACGAAGAGAAACTGTGCATAAACTTTAGGATACCAAATACTGACACAGCATTACTGAAAGGGTTCAGGAAAGAAAATTGAATAGGAAGAAACAGCTTTCTCATATAATGGCACAGAAAGTTGAGATTTTTATGTTGATTACAAGAACTCAAAGGAAAAAATAAAGATGAAGGTAGAAATGAACATAGATTTAATTCGATTTACAATACTTAATGTTCCTATCTAATACACATAGATTAAGGTATGTTGTTAAACACAGTGAAATTCAATGATTGTTTAAAAATCTAGGAGATTTTTGTGGTCACACTTGCAAGAAGAGCAGCCTTTTTGCCCATATCTTATGCAAGAGCAACCCTGCTTTTGGGATTGTCTGTAGTACTTGGAAACAATCCTTGCCCTGCAGACTGCTCATCAACACGTGTCTGTAATGCAGATAATAATAATGAACAATCTCAAGACCAGACAGAGGGCAAATACATGGGATAATTTCTGTTAATGAGTTGACGTGGTCACTAGGGCAGGAGTGTATCTGAATTTTAAGTTGTTGAAAATTCAAAAGATTGAGTTCAATTTTTTTCTTTAATTATTATTACATTTATCCTGGAGAAGAGGATCTGGAGAACAGAACAGCCTAGCTGGAAGTCTGTTCCATGATATCAGACATCTTTCCATTGCAAACTATTTTTCCTGTTAAGAATTTGTTTCTTAATATTTTGGGAACTTGAGGCATTGTTCAGGGGAACACAGAGTGTTGGGGATGACAGTCAGATTGATCGCATGCAAAGTAAGAACCCAATTTGCTGCAAACTCTCTCTACAGCCCCTATATTTTTTGTGTTGTTTTGCTGCAAACTCCCTCTACAGCCCCTATTTTTTTTTGTGTTGTTTAAGTACATCTGACAGTGCTTAGGAGTTATTCCTGAGGTTTGAATTTAGAACATCCACAATTAAGTCAAGTGCATTGTTATGCCATTGTTATGTTATGCAATGTAATGCATTGTTATTGTCAGCATTAAGCTTTATATATCTCTTCAGTCCACTCTCAAGGTCAAATGGGTGGTAGTCAGGTCTGCATAGAAGTGCAAAATGCTACCATTGTTAACTTCCTTGCATGAGTTTGGACTGCATGCTCAGTTTTAAATTCTTCTCCACCAAAATCTAGTTAGATAATTCATGAGTCAAGTCATGGTGTCAGGTTTTGTTTGCAACTTTGGAAACATGAAGAAGAAAAAGGCCAATTTGGTCTCTAGTTTATGGAAACCTATGAACAGCATATAGAACTCTAGTCAATACATGTTCAAATTCTTAAGGGGGAGGAGCCCAATCTGCAAGCAAATGCACTTTCCAGGAAACACCACTCTGGGGAAATAGGACAATTACACATTTTCAGTGGAGGAGATCTTTACTTGGAAACCAAGATCTGATGTTGGGGAGGGTGTTTGAGAGGTAAGAACTGCAGTCCAAGAGAACAGAGTTGTGTTTTTCTTTGCCATTAGATCTGCCACCTTGGAAACATGACATACAGTATACCATCTGCTTGGTGTGTGCCACACTTTGGGCATGAAGCAGCTAACTTCTTACTCAAAATCAAAACTGAGGGCATGACTGCAGACAATCCGTTTTATTTACCACCTGCAGTCCTGAAGAGTAATTCTCATCCTCCCTGCTGGTCAGCACAGTCAAACAGAGCTGAACAACCCACATTGCCATCACTGGCCTCTAGCCCTCTTCGGATTTGTTCCTTGTAATGTGTTCCACCAGTTACCATAAGTAAACTTTAACTTAAAAATTTTACATTTTTCTTGCCCAATCTGACTCTTCTATCTTGACAAGATAAAAAAGAAGAGAGAAAATAAATAAGGTAAACGCAGAAAAAATCATTGAGCATTGAATGATCTAAAAATAAAATCAAGAAAACCTCACAACTCTCCACTTGGATGCAAATAAGTGACATTTATGAAATGTCACCATTCCACCGATTCCTTGTTCCCAGGGATGAATCAGTTGGCAGAAATCCATCATGGTTCACCCCAATAGACGTGGCCATACAGCCAGTGCCTCAGACCCTTTAAGATGGATCAATGTTTTCCCCCCTAATAATAGGCCCAGATGCCCAGAAACCCAGCAAGAAGATCCAGGAACAGCCTATGAACAGTCTCTGTGCACTAAAAACAAAGGTTATCCAAACCTGATTTTTAGGCCTAACTCATGGATGGCTTGACTTAGAACCTGTGCAAAGTCCCAGTTCACTGTGAAAAGATCCAGATTATGGGCCCCCAGAAGAACCACCATGAGCCCAGTACATGTCCCTCATTCATTTCCTGACAAGTCTTGGGCACACAGGAGCTCAGACATAGGTTTCCCATTGAACTAACAGTCAATAGCAAACTTCTCCACAAATGAAATTGTGAACTCGGAAAAGTTTATAAGCATTTCCCCATGTGTCCATCTAACTAGTGTCCATTTAATCAACTTTAGCCTTTGTTCCTGCTCTAAAATTACAGGACAGGAAGTCTCTGTTCAACCTGCATTTTAAGCCCTTAAGGGTTCTGCTTCTGCAGATCTAAGTCTAAACACCCCCAACTTCAAGAGTAGGAACCTCACTGCTAAGAAAAGGTATGAGGAGATGGAGCTTTAATATAGCAGCAGTGTTAATCCACATTCGACCCCAGCACCACATAAGGTCTATGAGGCCACCAGGAGTGAGTGATCCCTGAACACAGAGTTAGTAATTAGTCCTGAGCACTGAGCACTGCCATTGTGATCATTTTCAACCTTAAAAAAGGAAGAGCATGAAATCCTTGACAGAATAGAGTCATGGTTGTGACTTGAAGTACCTAGAATCTGGACAAGTCACCTGTTTCTTCTTCTGTTGCAAGTACACTAATTCCCCAATTCCCCCTTTATAAGCCTGGAATGCTCACAGCAAATTTTTCAAAAACCTGCATGTCTGCTTGTCATCTCCAACAGAAATCACTATTTAGGGAACAGATATATTCTTTATTTCCATTTAGTACCAACAAGTTTACCCACAATTTTATTTAGTCTCCATATAGAGAGAAGTGTGGTGTGGAGGGGAAACAGAGGGGTTATCGCCAAGGACCACTGAACAGCATTTCAGAGAGCAACTCAGCCAGGAGAAAGAGTTCAGAAGGGAAGATGCTCAAAAGTCAGGAAAGTCTTTGAGATTTCTTACTAGATCCCAGTCCAGTGAGTCGGGTGTAGGGAAAGTGCATCTCTGATTCACATCTTAAATAAATCATGCATGTCTTCTCCTTTCCTTAAAAAATAAACAAAGACCATAAAATATACACTACCCTTCGCCAGTACCAATGTCCCCAATGTACATTCTATGACAGAAGCATCATGAACAATTTTGTAACCATAGTGCTTAAGGTAATTATGAACAAATAGCAAACAAACAAGGACTGGAATAATAGTATAGTTTTAGGGCACCTTCCTGTATCCAACCTATGATATGTTTAGTACCTGGCACTATATAGGGTCCCTTATTATATACCACTAGGTATGATCTCTGAGCACTGCTAGCTATTTATTGAACATCTTAAAAAATCCACAACAAGCTAGACACAGAGGGGATCACTTATACTAGCAGCCTGGGGGGTGAGTAAGGGAAGGGAATATGGGATGCATGCTGGGAACAGAGGACAACTTTGGTGGTGGAAATTCCCCTGATTCAATGTTAATATGTACCTGAAATATTACTGTGAAAGATATATAATCCACTTTGGTCAAAATAAAAATTATTATTATTAAAAAAAGAAATATAGAAAAGGAAAATAGTGGCTGACAGTAGGTGAAGGGGCTGGGAGGGAGACTAGGGGCACTTCGGTGGAGGGAAGTGGACAAGTGACTAAGGGATCGGAACTTGGATTGTATACCTGAAGATTGCATACCTGAAGAAACTCATGAATAATTTGTTAACTCTGTAGTTCACTATGATTCAATTAAAAATTTTATAATTTGAAAAAAATTATTTATTTAAATTGGGAGCTATATTCAGCAGTTCTGAGTGTCCAGAGCTACTCTAAAGGACTGTTTTGTCCAACAAGGGCCTGTGGTTCTGGGAGAATCACAAGAAACTTACCAAGCATGTTTGGGACAATTGTGGTGGTTGGTACTTATAGAGCAGACATGCAATACTGGGGAGTTAAACTTTGAGTCTCTAAACTGCTAAGCATGTGTTTTCCCAATGGAGCATATATACAGCCCCTATACAAAACTTAAGAAATTTACTATTCCTCAATTACATTTATGTGCATAGGCATATGTGTATAATGGTAGATATGCATTCAAGTTAGACTAGGAAACATAGGTCCATTTTCTTCACCTAGCCAGTCTTCTTAATTTTTACTGAGACTCCCAATTTAGAGTTATATTTTAAAACTCACTTTTTTCTTGGCTAAGATAGAGCAAGTATAATGTACGGCGAGTAAGGTTTCTCTCATCATAAGAAATTTGTTAATTCATTAACTTAAATAAACAACACTAGAATGATTCATTTCTAAACATCTCTGAAAATCAAATAAGTTCATTTTTACCTCCACAGAAGGAAGGGTTACATTTAATAACGAAGCCAAAAAGTTCCATTCTGAAACACAACGTTTTTTTTTTTTTTATTTCTAGGGGTTTTTTTGGGCCACACCTGTTTGAGGCTTAGACATTACTCCTGGCTATGAGCTCAGACATCGCCCCTAGCTTGGGGGGGACCATATGGGACTCCAGGATCCAATCGTGGTCCATCCTAGGCTAGCCCTTGCAAGGCAGATGCCTTACCTCTAGCGCCACCTCTTCAGCCCCTGAAACACAAGTTTTAAGTCATGAAGATTTTGTTTTGTGAAGTGGCCTGTCTATGTGTGCAAATGTGCTCCTGTTTATTTATAAAATTCAGTTAACACCTGCCCGAACTACATCAGAGGACAATTGTGAGGGCAAAGAGAAAGTTAGAAGATGCTTTGAAAATGTATAATTAGGTACAAATATGAGGGGATATTAATATTTAATTCTTGACATTTTTATGCCCTAGTCATTTATGAAAAGTATGGCCTAATAAATACATGATACTACCTTCCCGTCATTGCCTTCATGATATGAATATGACCCTTTAAAGAGAATGGCACAGACATTACCAGTAAATCAAGTATGCAAATAGCCTCAGGTGCTGCAAATCAGTCTACAAGCTATCTAAACAAAAAGTTAATGAGTTCTGGTCAAAGAAAAGTTTGAAGCCAAGAAACAGCTGCAATTTTTAAGAAATAAACTCTTAAAGAATCATCCCTACATGATGTGCTTTATCTTACTTCTCTCCCACTCAAAAGGGACTTTAATGACTCATAATGAATGAAATGATTTCCAGGGTCAAATGGATCTCATCACTAAAATCAGAATTCAGGTGATATAGCTATAACCATATCCAACCTCTCAAAGTAGATTCTATTAACTATCTCCATCACAACATTTCTCAAGAATTTTTAATTGATTTTCTAATTGGCCAGGAAGCCAAGTTATATTTGAGCAAGGGCAACCAAAATAAAAACAGAAATGAAGAGCCAGTTTTTTTCCATTTCGAAGGGAGAAGAAGTAGAGAGGCCTCATAGTCAAGAGGACTCATAATCTCATGAAGAAAATCAAAGCAGTTGAATGAAGAACTGGTAATGCTAAGCCTCATGTACCTTCTGGTAGTCAGTCACAGGTCAAAGTTGTGATGATGAGTAAAATCAAAATTAAGAGCACTTCCGTGCTGTCAAGGGTAGTTGACTTCTTCGGAAAAATTCCAAATTCAAATGATAGCCTAGATATATAGAAAATATAAATATTGATTTAGAAAATGTAAATAGTAATTTATTTTCTGCCAAAGATAGTAGATCACTTTATTAAGACATATAATGAGGAAATTTGATATACTAATGTAAAAGAATGACTATTTTCTTGCTTGAGAAACATAGTTATTGGTCTGGAGATATAGTACAGCAGGCAAATTCAGCAAAACTGATGCATTTGAATCTTGGTATCCCACATGATCCCTGAGAAGACACAGAAGCGATCCCTGGGCACATAGTCAAGAGTAAGATCTGAGCACAGATGGGTATGCTCTATTTTTCCCTGAAATCACAAAAATAGCTGATAACAAGAGAAAAATTAAAACAAAGGAACAAACCGCAAAGGAATCTTCCATACCTAGTCGAATGATATTTGCATATAAATAATTACTAAAATCTAAGATTTACTTTTAAGTAATCTAAAGATTACTTAAAACTAAAATACAGTAATAAATCTAAGAGACTTTCCTTAGCCTATATAAATAAACCAGCTCAAAATCAAAACTTGAAGACAATCCTACAACAAATGGTAACCTAAAAAATGCCACCAGAGATAGCAATATTTAAGCAATATCTAAGACTTCCAACTAAAGAATGTCACAAGAAACAGGTATTACATAATGATTAAGAGACAAAAATCATCTAGTGTATATATGCATTAATGGAGAATAAAAATATATTAAACACTTGTTTACATACATACAAAGAAATAGTGATAGGGCCAGAATGATATTACATTCAGTATGGTATTTGCTTTCCATGCTGCCAATTCAGGTTCATACTTCAGCATCACATATGATCCCCTGGGTTCTCCAGGAGTGATTCCTGACCACAGAGCCAAGAATAAGTCCTGAGTATAGCTGGATGTAGCCCAAAAATCAGAAAATAAAAAAAGAAAACAAATGACTGATTGCTCTAGACAATAACTTGATGTTGAATGGAGATAAAGTGATATGCAGAGTATTTCTTTATTAACAGTGCAAACTACAGTGTATAAAAAGGAAAAAAAATGGGAGAGAGAGATGAGTAAAATTCCTGCCCCAGAGTCAGACAAAGGGAGGGTGGAGGGAAACTGGGGGCATTGGTGGCAGGAAATGTTGATGGATGAAGGATGGTGAACATTATAAGATTGAAATTCAATCATGAACAACTTTGTAATCATGGTGTTTAGATAAAAGGAAAAAATTGTGATAGTAATGCATTTCAGCAAGAGACTTCAACACCCTACTTATGTCAATGATCAGAGAAACCAGAAAGAAAAACATTAAGAAAATAATAGATTGGGATTGTAGTAATAAGAATACAGTAGGTAGGACATTTGCTTATATTAGATTGATCGGGTTTGATCCCTGGCACCTTACATATTCTCCTAAGACTAGTAGGAGCAATTTCTGAGTATAAATCCAGGAATAATCCCTGAACACTGCTGGATGTGGCCCCCCAAAAGAAAAAAATATAAGAAAGATAATAAAAGATTTAAGTTATGAATAAGACAAAAAAGGCTTAGTAGATATTGACACAATGTTCCACCCAGAAAGAACCAAATAGATATGCAAGTCACATGGAACAGTCTCTCAAGAAAGATCAAAGTTTGGGAAACAAACTTTGAAACAATGAACTTATAAATATATAAATCATAAAATTACTTCATCTTTTCCAATTGTAATGATATAAAGATAGGAACTCCCACCCCCCAGGGCTTACTCCCGGCTCTGTATTCAGAGATTAGTCCTTGAAGGATCTGGTAGTTATAGATATCCAATCTGATCAGCACTGTGCAAGGCAAGTGCCTATTACAAAGGTAATATTGCTCCAGCTCCAAAGAAGAAATAGTTAAAACTAATAGCACACAAATGGTAAAACCGGAAAGAGCTATCCGAACCTATAATTTACAGGAAAAATCAACATCAAGAAGGAAACTTGTATCAATACAGGTTTATATTTTGTAGAATAAAGAATCCTAAAAGTTAGTGAAGTAAACAATAAAAATTATAGCAGAAATTAATGAAATTAAATAAAAATAAAATGTTAAATATATTATAAACTTACCTTCTAGAGCAAAATCTCTGAAAAGATAAAATATGGACAAAACTTTTTGCTATACGAAAGGGAAAAGGACAAAACTTAAAAAAATGCAAAAAATTAAATAAATTTAAGATATTATAATTGAAGCCACAACACAAACCACTATTTTTACACAAGTGTAAGTTAGTTAGTCTAATGGGACCAGAGAGAGTGATAGTACAGAGAGTAGGTTAACTTATCTTTCACATGGCTGACCCAGCTTTGATCCCTTGCACTTCACAGAGTCTCCTGAGTCTACCAGGAGTAATCTTTGAACCCTGCCAAGAGTGACCCTTGAGAACAAAGCCAGAACAAAGTCTTCAGCACTGCTGGGTGGGGCCCCCAAACAGCAACAGCAACAAGAAAAAGTTTCACTATTGAATTCTATAAACTAAGCCTAAACCATATTATTCTCATAGTTTTCCAAAATAATAAGAGAAAAATATAATGTATTTTTAAATACCTTTTATGAGGCTAATGCTATCCTCATATCAAAGGCTGGCACGATCATAACATATATTGTATTTTCTGGCTTATAAGATGACTGGGTATATAAGACAAACCCCTACTTTTCCTGTTAAAATATAGGGTGTGGGCTGTATTTGTCATATAAGACTATCTCTTTTAATGCATACCAAATGGAAATTTAAAAAATGTAAAAGAAAAAGAGTAAGAACCCCCAAAGGTTAACAGTATGTGTTTAATAAATTTAGAATGTCAACATTTTACATTTGCCATTTGTAGTGAATGACAATTCTTTTTAACTGTGATCTGCATTGAGAGCAGGGAGAGGGGGCTCCTCCAAGAGCAGCTGGTTAGGGTGCAGTGATTAATAGTACAGTTAGAGGGAGACAGAGCGCCTCCTCTGTGTCCCCTAAAAGCTGAACAGAGGACTGAGCACCGGAAAGATTCATACCCAGCTGCTGGATGAGGTGCGGTGCTTGGTACTCGGCTCCTCTATGTGCCCTGAAAGATGAATCAGGACTGAGTGATGACTCCTGGTTACACGATGGGATGTAGCAGTAAGAGAGGGATGGACCACTAGTCCCTGAAGCTGGAGTAACTTTCAGCATGCTGTGTACGTGTGAAGAAAACGGCTCTCCACTTTTAAGAAGTTTTTCATGGGTTAAAAAGTTATCTTATGCGCTAGAAAATGTGGCACATTAGTCCAGGAATACACACAAAGAGCTGTAAAGAGTCAAGGAATGGAGCTCAAAATGGTAGAGAATATGCCTTGCGTGTGCCAGGCCTGGATTTTATAGAACATTCCCCACTTGAAAACCAGTAGGATTCAACCTGAAGCCACTAGAGCATACCTTGAATTCACCATAAACCATTAAGTGTGGCCAGGTTGTCAATTCACCCCTATGGGGTGTCCTGATGGCCCCCAGTGTGATCACAATGTGATCATAGTGACCCACAATGTCACCTGCAGAGACTCTGCCCCACAAGTAGCATCAGATATCCTCTCTACAGAATCAAACACTGGTTGGTATTTTTTTGTTGTAGTTGTCTTGTGGTCATACCTAGAAATGATCAGAGCTTACTTTTGGGTCTGGGCTCAGGAATCCCTCCAGGTGATGCTCAGATGATCACTGAGGTGCTGGGGATCAAACCTAGGTTGACCACATAAGCAAGTGTCCTATCCACTGTACTATAGCCCCAAAGAGTAAAATTTAAAGCATAAAACAACCAAGACTAGTTTTTGAGAGACTCATATAATACAAAACAATGTGAAATCTTAGCTAATTGAATTTAACCATGCATTAAAAGAATGAAACATCACAATTAAGTAATATTTATTCCAAGAGTTCAAGAATGACTTCACATATGGAATCACAACATACACCAACAAAAGGATTAAGTTCATTTGATACTAGTTGCAAAGAAATTATTTAGCTTTTGGGTCATGTCTGGCTCTATACTCAGGGATTACACCTGACTGTGCTCAAGGGACCATATGGATTGATCCAGTAATTGAACCTAGACTGATTGTGTGAAAGAAAACTGTCTTATCTGCTGTGCTCTCTCTGGGTGCAACAGAGAGCACATTGAATGAGATTCAAAAACTCAGAGAAAAAAAATGAATAGAGGGAACCTATTCCAACATAATGAAAATCATTTATGATAAACCCAGAGTTAACGTTATTCATGGTGAACAGCTCAACGTTTTTCCTTCCAGATCAGAAAGAAGACAAAGAAAACCCACTCTTACCAGTATTATTTAATTGCTTTCTGAAGTCCTAGTCAGAGCTATTAAAGAAATAAAAGGAATCCAAATCTGAAAATAAAACCATTAGAGTGTGGAGGAAGGGGAGCATTCAGCAGTCTGAAGGGCTTACTCCAGACAAGGTCTGGTGACATACATGGTGGAGGGAATTGCAGCTGGGTCAACCACATGCAAGGCAAATGCCTCAGACACTGTTCTAGTTCTCTGACTCCATAATTATCAGTTTTGGTAGGCACATGATATGATAGATGGTAAAAAAAATGAAGAGTGAGTAAAAGTTCTTTTATGGATTATTTTTGCTCTCCCAAGTTCCAACTTTTTCCTATGCCATAATATATAACTTTCCTAAAAGTGTTCAGGAAAACACACTGATATAAATTTACATGAACTTTATCTTCTCAGAGGCTCCTTAAAACTTTTATGAATGTACGTTCTTTATTATCACTCTATTCTCAATATTCAGTATTTTGTTTTCTCTCAACATTCTCTAGTAATTTATTTTAAAATACCATTAAAATGATATAGAATTTAAGCTTCTTTAGTCCTTTTTATGTTTATTCTTTGATATAGTCAATGATGCATGTCTAAGTACAAACATTAATATCAGGTGAATGATGCTAAATTATTAGTTTTGTGTGGGAAGAAAAGATATTGCTATCATAAAACAACTACAAAGGTACAAATTGAAAAATAAAGCATAACTTTTTACAATGTAGAGTTGTTTTCTTCTATTTTTAGTTGAACTTAAAATTAAAATGATCAAAAGAAGAAAATATTTGCTCAGTAGTCTTTTGAGAATAATTTGGCGTGACTTAAGTTTTCCTTGTTTACAAAAAGCAGACATAGTGATGAAAGTTTTCAAATATAGAGATTTAATGGTTTTCTAGAAAAATTCAATGACACATATAAAATGATACACTGCTACTTACTACTGGGTATATAATTTTCTAGTGGGTATATAATTTTCATTTACTCTGTAATATTCCTTCAAATTCCAACGTCATAGATTTGAGCATTCAAAGATTTCATCACAGTTACACAGCCAAATAATTTTTACCCATTTTCATGTTCTAAAAATAAAGCCTTAATAGCCAGAATTAGGAAATTAAATGTTCCGATCTAAACTCATACAATAAACTATTACAAGTTGCAGAACACTAGCATTGAAAACAGGTTCTTATGCTTCTTCATAGAATAGTTAACACTGTTTATTTCTCAGTAGGAAGTAACAGATTAATCTTACATGACCTGGGAGTACCATAAGTAATTCCTTGACAAAAGAATTGGATCTGGAACCAGCTGAGTTTGTAGGTGAGAGTATTGTAGGAAGAGAAGCTGATGGCTGATATTTCTCCATTCTTTAGACACTTTGCCCTGTGACAATCAATGAATGACTCTTGTACATAATTTGCTAGATGATTCCATCCATCTTCGAGTCAAATTTCATCTTGGTTCAAAGCAAGGACAATTGGCAAGGCTCTGCCCTCTATTGCTTGGCAGTAACAATTATGATTGGGGAAATATTACCGATTTTTATAAATCTCAGGATTCAGAACATAAAATCGATCCCAAACTTCACATCTGGTCTATGAAATCTAAACATGAAATTTAAAAAGTATAATACTGAGGATTGGAGAGAAACTAAAGCAGGCAAGCTGCTTGCTTTGTATGCAGCTGTCCTGAGTCTGATCTCTAGCACTGCATAGGTTTCCTTAAGCATCACCCTGACACAGAGTCTGGAGTAAGCCCTGAGCACAGTTCTGTGTAGTCACAAACCAAAAATAATAGAGCGACTAAGAATTGATGGGAATAACTGTTAAAGAGAATAGAACAAATATTTTCTATAAAATTACAATCCAGTTTCATTCATCACTACTTGATATCTCATCAGTAATTTTGATTGTACACTGACACAATTTTCAGGACATCAAATAGACATTCATATTTATACTTATTATCTCTTCATAGAGAATCCTCTTACAAAAATACTATAAATTTACTAATACTTAAGACACTAGATAGAAAACTTCATACAGACATAACTTTAGTAATAAACTAATAACACATGCATTATCTATCACCGATTGGTCATCTATATGATAAATTCTGTATATAGGAACTTAGTCCTTTACTTATGCATGATTATTTTTCCTTGTGATGATTTTTATCTTCACTATCAATTTACATTGATGTGTTTTTGTTCAGGGACTTTTGTATTTAGTTAAGCCTTATCTCTGTGTCTGCCTCATTTTTATAAATTAAATTTTATCTCATGAAATGACAAGTGGTTTAGAGTAGAATTTTGTGATCTTTATCTTCCTATTTCCAGAGCAGCGCCTGAATTGCGGTGGGCTAATGTTTGTGGATTATAAAAGGTGCATGGAAGAAAAATGAAATACAAGTTAGTAACCAGTATGTAATAGTGGAGAAATTAATTTACAAAAATTATATTTGCTAGCAAATTTGGATTTTCAAATAAACACGATTTCCCATTTATAGATATAAACTGCTGCTCAAAAGATTAAAATGCAATAATAACTTTAGATGCATAGCTTAATGATGTTATAAATTATTAGTGTTCGTAAAAACATGTTTGATCATACTTATATATGTAGTGAAGTATATACACAAATATGTGTAGCAAATATATTAGTAAACAGTGTTATGATAAAGTACAATTCAGAAAACATATAATGCAAAGTTGCTTTGCTAAAATATATTTAAAATATTAATATATAAAAGTATTACCATAAATACTACTAAAGGACATAAACTGGATAATATTAAGTTAAAAAGAAAAAAATTAAAATATTACACTATAATGCAACCATTTATGGAAATAAAATGTACTTTATGTGAAATAAGAGAAATAGAAATTCAGTTTTAAATGAAAATTTTCTATGATCAAAAGTATATTTTTATTTTAAATCTTTTTCTTTTTAATGCTTTCTATAATAGTATAATAAACATACATTGCCTTTCTTCTGAATTACTCTAATTGAAAAAGAGGACTATTAATATAATGAAAAAGTTTAGCATCATTTAATTATTTGTTCAACAAGCAGCATATTGTAAACAATTCTATATAATATTGGGGAATATTCTTGCTAGTTATTACCCTTTATCACATGTGAACGAAATTTTCCTTGAAAATAAATATTAGATATTCTGAAATTGTCCTCTTCTGAAAAAGTAATGCAAAATTTAATTTAAAAAAATCCAATACATTCCACAAAATATTTTAGTGAAGTATGCTTTACTATGCCCAATATATATGCCCAGTATATGGCCAGTGTGCTCAGACACAAAACTCACCAGGTGAGGAAAAGACAGACTCTTTCCTTAAAGACTCAAAATTAAAATAGAATGACAAGTGTTTCTAAAAGGATATCAGTAAAACCAAAAATAACATCAGAAAAAAAAAGGATTTTAGAAGTGACTTCTAAAATAAATTTATCAAGGAACAAAAAAAACATTAAAATATACTAAAGAAATTCACCGAACATCACAATTTCAACAATATACAATATTACATTCCAACAATATCTCCAGCTTACTTTCTTCTAGGATAACTGTAAATAAAACACGTTGCATTCTGTTTGTTAGTGGAATGCTTCCGCAGTTCCACTTCCTTTCAAACCATACTCGTGGCTATTAATGGATTATTCTCATCCACAGCTATAATCAATTAAAGAATAAAACTGAAAGAAAACAGGATGTAAATTAAACCTTTTCCCAATGTCAAGTGCAAGGAAATGAGCCAATACACAACCTCAAAAAACATAACAGTAAAACAATGTATGCATTTGGGTAGATTGAAAGCATTAGAATTTTTTTTATCAGTTTAGCAGATATCTATTTGTTTTAGCTTTATTTTATTTTTGATAAGACATTCTTGTTGTTTTATCTGAATTTATTAAAATGATTATTCTTGATAATGATTCATGAAAGTTATAGTAATCTTACTATCATAAAAATCAAACATATAGAACTATTCCTATATTACTTTATATATTGCTATATAACTAAAAGAAATGTTAAAGTGCAAACAACTTAGACCATACAAAATTGCAAAACATTCAACCTTTTCCTTACTAAAGTAAATAGATTTTAAGAAAGAATGAAAGATTTTTTCAGATTTTCATAGGCAAATGAATATTAATGACTATTTGTCCCAATACACCTCTACACATTATACTATTTATCCCCATGTTGATATAAAACAAGCTCTATTTCCAAGTCAGATGACAAGAAATTATCCAGTTGAACAAAGAGCAGAGCTAGCTCAAAGCTGTATTAATCGCCTACAGCACTGTTGTCATTTATTCAATGTTAAATATTAATAACAATAAAAGCTTCCATAAGCAATGCCAGACAAAGCACAGGGGAATAGTGAGTCCTCATTTATGCTGACACCATCAACTTCATGGGGTCAGAAGTATGATCCCGAAGAGAAGGTAGGATTTTGATTCTGCTCACACCTACTCCTTCTATAGGATTATGTATACTATAGTTTTCTGGTGAATCCATAAGAAGTTCTAAAAATTCTCTGGGAAATAAAGTGAAACCAATTAACACTAGATCTTTTTAGGTGCCTTTTTTAATTCTAATAATTTGTTTATTTGGAAAAACTAATGAATATTTTTTGTTTGTTTGTTGTTGGGCCACACCTGGTGACTCTGAGGGGTTACTCCTGGCTATGCACTCAGAAATCACTCCTGGTTTGGGGGGACCGTATAGGATGCCAGGGATTGAACTCAGATCTGTCCTGGGTCAGCTGCATGCAAGCCAAGCACCCTACAGCTGCGCAATTGCTCCAGCCCCAAAACTAATGAAAATTTTAAGTTGAGTTGCAAATGTTTCCCTAATTTCTTCTAGGGCACTATTTCCTTCAGCATGATAAGGCCAGGAAATGGCAACTTTATAAGTAACATGTGAAAGCTTTAGCAGAAAATCCAATTCCATCAACAGTTCCATTTCCAGCCTGGCTCTTCCATCATATATTCCAGGGTTGACTTCTAACAACATATGGGAAAGACATCAAGTGTTCCCAAACAACTTTGGCAAACCCCAAACTGTCAAATCTCTTGAAGAAACTTAAAGCTGTATTTGGCAATCACTGAATAAATGACTGAGTTTTGACAGGATCAACAATCCTATGCTTGCTTTCTTTACATTCAAACGAAAACAAGTCCAACAACATCCATATATTGTATCTAGAATTTCAATTCTACACTTTGTTAACTATGAATTTTTTCTATTTGTCCCATAACATTGTTCTTGTTGTTTTCTATTGCGTACTTTAAGATGATAAATACCTAACAAAAGGCTGACACTAATCATTGCATGGTAACTGCCATTCATTCACATCAACTCAACATACTTGTATTTTGCTCCTTCAAGCTCAACTTATTCCTCTCCACTTTCCTATGAATCACAAATCTTTTAGAGGTGTAAGAAGGCAACAGTCCCCTGGCTCTGAAACCTAGTATAGTGTATTAATAAAATAAGCCTACAGAGAGATACAAGATTATTGATATGGATAAAGTGACTCAATTTATAGCAATCAACAGACATTAAGGCTTACAGTCATGCATAGTTAACAGCCATACATTCTAGAAACCTACCAATCAGGGAATGAACTAAATATGAATGAGCGAAGTTAGAAGAGAGGGACACATTCACAATGATATCTCATTTGTGGAGCATATGAGAACAGAATAAAGGATTAACAAATACCCCAAAGCATAGAAAAATAAAAGCATGAGAAATGATTTCCAATAGGAAGCTTGCCATTGGCAGGTGACTGAAAAGTGGAGGAAAAAGGGAAGGTATTGTTATTGAAACATTGTATGCCTAAAATTCAATCATAAATAACTTGGTAAGGTTGCAATTCGCAATGATTCAATCAAAAAATACACACATATGTAGGAGCAAAGGAATTTTGACCTAGCAATTAGAACATATTTGTACAAAACGTACATGCCTGGATGAACAACACACACAGGATACCTCCTCTGATGAGCATTCATATGCCTAAATTAGCTCGCAGATTGAGTAACAAATTATTTTGTGTATAGGAATGAGTACACTGAGATAGCTGTCCCTACGGTCAGCAGGCACTGCTCTCTCCATCCCAGCCTTTGTTGAGCCTCACATGCTGTTTCTGGCTCTGGACAACTGCTGTGAAGAGACAACGAAGCAGCGTGGAGAGGAAAGGTGGTCTCTCTACCATCTGGTGATCAAAGGCTCTTGAGGGGACTCATATTAGGTCACTAGCTTTTCTGCCACCATCTGACAGGAACTTGGCCAAATACCATTTTCCCCTTATTCCTCAGAGGCCTCTCAAAGAGACCTGTTCTGAGTGGCTATGTCCCAATAGAGGTACAGTGACCTTTTGCTGTCCCTTCTCAACAGAGCAGCCAGCATTATCTTTATAGGGCAAAAATGAGATCAAGACAAACCTTTCTTTCCTGCTGCATTTTAGCTCAAATACAAATGTCATTGGTTGCAGAATTGAGCCTTTTGTGGTTCCTGTCCAAGATCAGTTTCTTTCCACATCACTCCTTCGGTGTTCTTCGAGGTTCCAATGTCTGATCTCTCTTCTGGTGTTTAAATAAACCATGATTTCACCACTTTATAGATTTTGTACTTATTTTACAGAATAAGATTTTGATTTTTGGTATGGCCCCTATATCCATTTATTTTTTTGGCAGGTGTCTTCATTCATATCATTTCCTGTGAAACTGTCTGAAACCTCTCCATGAAGCACCTCCTGAGGCTCTTTGCCATCATTCCGTTTTCCTCTGGGCTTACCAGAATTCAGGATTATTTTAACTTTTAACATTTTGGGACAATTTTTGCTGTTATGATTGAAACATTCCAACAAGAATGAAACCTACTAGCAGTGTGGTAACCTTCTGCCTTTACTGTTATGTCCTCACCTCCTAGCTGGGTTAGTGATACCATATGTATTTTTTTAAATACATGAACACATATAAATTGGCTGAATGAATTCATAAAACTAAGTATATTAGAATAACTGATTACCATCATAATAATTTTCTATTGTAACTTATTATAAGTAACATTTATAGGCAGTGGCTGGTCTATTGATTAGAACACTGACCTTTCTTTATCCCCCTTTCCTTAATTTTATGCATGACCTATATCTTATCTTTACTAAATGCAAATTTATTTATCTCTTCTAAATGTATATACATACTAGTTAAGAAAGCACTCTGAAAGGACTCAAGCTACAGAGAGGGGCAGAATTCAAGAAGTATAAAAAGTTCAGGTGTTTCTATTAATAATTTATTACTAATTTATCATGTAAGCCTCAGATTCAAACTGAAGTGTTTTTAACTTCATGGGCTTAATTGATAAAAATGTTATTTATTCTTAGCAACAACAGTAGCTAACATCAGGCAGAATCTAAAGGGGAAAATAACCAACATTATTTCTATATGGATTTAAGAAGAATGACATTGTAAGTAGAATTAGATAAAGAGTGAAAAAATAGCCATTTGATAACCTATAGACTTCTAAAACTCTGGTTTCTGATTTTTTAATTAGCCTGTTATTTCATCTAGTAAGCAGAGCTGAAATAATTATTTCATAAAAATTAAAATACATGGGGCCGGGTGGTGGCACTGGAGGTAAGGTGCCTGCCTTCCCTGCGCTAGCCTAGGACGGACCGTGGTTCGATCCCCTGGTTTCCCATATGGTCCCACAAGCCAGGGGCGACTTCTGAGCGCATAGCCAGGAGTAATCCTCCCTGAGTGTCACTGGGTGTGGCCCAAAAACAAAAAAAAATTAAAAAACATGTGGCTATCTTACTAAATTATGCCTTGATAAATAAAAAAGAATGCATTTACAGTGAAGGAAATAGATCATAGTATCAGAAGATGCTTTACCTATTGTAATCATTTATACAATTATCGGATCTATACAATCTTGGTTTTCCTAAAAATAATGATAAGCAATATTTGCTTATAATTTATTGCCATATGTTATCATAAATGAGATGAGAGAACTTCCCCAGATGGGTTAAAATTAAGAGCAACTCTGTTTAAATATGCTACTTTAAATTCAGGAATAATTTTAATTTTAAGATGTCTTTCTAAATAAATCACTACTTGGTATCAATGAAGGCATGCATTTTAAAACAGTGCCACAAACTACAGTGTCTCAATGGAAATAAAAAATAGAGAGGTAAAAGAAGAGAGTGTGAGGGAGAAAGAGAGGAAGAGAGGAGGGTGGGAGAAAAAGAGAATAAAACACAGAAATCAGGATCTTTAACTGCTGAAACCTGACAGGAACAGCAGTGATTGTGTGAAAAACTTTTATTAGGACCACAGAGAATGACTCAGGGGTTGGACAACCTAGTATGCTTGGAGCCCAGAGTTGGTCTTATGCCAGAATACTTCAGGGATAAGGTCTCCTTGTATTTAGTCCAAGGCTTTTCCTTTCTATTTCTTCTGTATTTTGTTAGGCCTATGCAAACAACAATTGCCACTTACACACCTTTTTTACTGTATTTCTTTAAATTTTATTCTTAAAAAAAAAGGAAGAGCTTACTAAGCCTTCTGCTATTGCTTTAATGAGTTCATTGGTGATACAATAATTTTCACAAATATACTTGCTACTGAACTTTTTCTTCTTTCCTTTCTCTTCCATTTTTTTAGTTTGTCTTTCTATTTTCTATTTTTTAATAACTTTGCTTTTTGTCATCTTGAAACAAATGCATTATGATTACTTATGTCAACTATGTGATGCATTTTCTTTAAATAAATTTAAAACAGAAAAGCAAAAGAGAGAATGACAGATAGAAAAGAAAAATTGTCTGCTTAGAGGCAGGCAAGGGGAGGATAGGAGGAAAACTGGGAACATTAGTAGTGGGAAATTTGTACTGGTGAGGGGTGTTGTACATTATGTGACTGAAACTTAATCGTGAGCATCTTTGCAATTGTGAAAATAATAAAAAAGCCCAACTATATTATGAACAACCTTATAACCGTAGTGTTTAAATAAAGCAATTTAAAAAGTTACAAGTAAGTGGCAAATTGTGTGCAAACCTTCCAAACCAATATTACATAAACAAAATTTTTAAAATAACAAAATAAAGAATATTAGATATTAGAATTTAGATAAATTCAGGTCTTTAATACTAAGAACAGCTTGTTACATATTTCAAAATCTGGATTAATCAAACACAGAAACTAATCAAATGACAATATCACAAATGCAGGAAGATAGAAAAATCAGAAGCAGAGAATATAAATGTTAGTTACAATGGTTATGGTGGTGGAAAAATGAAAAAATAATTGTGAAAATGCATGAAATAGTACTTATAGAGATGAATAAGTCTAGCACTCTAATTGTTATTCTGTTTATAGCTAATCATATTGTACTGGAAATTTGCTTAAATATTTAAAATATATATAAGAAGTAGACATGTGTTTTTGCAATAGAACACTAAAAAATATATCAACTTTTCAAATCAGTAAAAAGACTAAAAAATTTGTCTCACTAACTTTTACAGAATCTTGGAACTAAACCAAGATTTCAATTTAGTCAAGAAAATTTTGCTGAAATAGTGAGAACAGTAAGTCCAGTGGAGTCTGTAATTTCATGTTCACACCAACTCTCTCCACACCTCTCTGGTAGCAATGAAAACCACAGTTATTACGACCTTTGTATCCAAGGCAGATGTGGGAAATGACAGATTTGTAGCTATGATAGGAGAGCAAAAGGCTTTGGGGTATCTCAAAATCTAATGCTCCCATAAAGAATAGTATTTAAATCATTTAGGAAATATTAATAAAAAATAAACCTTGTAAAACTTCATTCAGAGGATTTGTTTACATTTGTTCTGCAACTGTGAGAAAAGCTCATCTCCAGGTATGCAAAAACAATCAGAAGCAATTGTTTAAAAGAACTGATGTCCCAGGCCATGTCATCTACTTTTTTTGTTTGTTTTTGTTTTTCTGGGGGGGGTGGTGGGGACACACCTGGTGACGCTCAGGGTTTACTCCTGGCTATGCGCTCAGAAATCGCTTCTGTCTTTGGGGACTATATGGGACACCAGGGGACCGAAACACAGTCTGTCCTAGGCTAGCACCAGCAAGGCAGACACCTTACTGCTCCTCCATACCACTGCTCCGGCCCCCAGGCCATCTATTTTTGTAAACATGAAGTAGTCTAAAAGACTTCAATGCAGATTCTGTTGAAGGAGAGACCACCATTTCAGAATGACTCTGCAAAGTCCCTAACATATTCCTCAGGATATGTAAATCCATCCATTTTGAGTCTAGGAAGAACAATAAAGGATCTACCTCAAACTGACCTTGAACTGAACATCAAAGTAGAAGAATTAAGTTGTTAGCACTGAAAGCATGATTTAAACCACAGAAGTCACTGACATCTGTTCGAAGATATTAATTCAAGGCATCTATAGGATGGCTACCCAGTTCCTAGCTAATCACCTGGTTGGAAATGTCAGTGACAAAGAATATCAACTTTATAGCATTACTTAACAAAAATGTTAACAGAAACAGCAACAAATAAATGGAAGATTTTGGTGGCAGGAAATCACGAAGGCAGGAGAATAGATTCCCAATCATATTAGTTCATTAAAAATTTTTAGGACAAAAAGTCAAGAATGAGAAATGTAGAGAGTAAAAACAAAAAGCCCTAGAAACTGTTCTTGAGATGCTGAAGGAAAGACTCTAAGCTTTTAGAGTGAAGAAAAGAGGAAAAGTTTTAAATAGCAGACAGAATAAAGTCTAGTGTCTGAATAAAAGGATACCATTTGTAAGATGAATCCATAGAAATAAAAATTATTGGAAAACTAGATGAAAGCATTACTGTTTTGTTTTTGATCACACTTGGTGGTGCTCAGGAGTTACTTCTATATTTGTGCTCAGGATCTGTGCCTTAGTAGTTCAGGGGACAAGAGGGGATGCCAAGCCTCAGGAAGATGAAGGCCAATCACAAATCTGTATTCATATTCCCATCAAAAGAGCAAGAAAACACAGCAACTTATTCAACTAGTTTTTAGACTCACTGCCTAGCAATTATAGATGTTTACAACCCCACTTACAGTTCATAAATCTACATAGGTCCATGGTCATGTCTAGCTTTCAGATGTGCAAAAAAGTACAATCATTCCATTTTTCTGAAAGATAAAGAGTTAAATTTCTTTTTTTTTTATTTCACTTAAAATTATACTTTTATTGGGGCCAGAGCGATGGCACAGCAGTGGGGCGGTTGCCTTGCACAGGTATGACCCAGGATGGACCGAAGTGGTTCAATTCCCTAGCATCGCAGATAGTCTCCCAATTCAGGAGTGATTTCTGAGTGCATAGCCAGGAGTAATCCCTGAGTATCACAGGGAGTGGTCCAAAATTCAAAACAACAACAACAAACCAACAACAAAAAACTATACTTTTATTAACAGGTTAAATCAGTGGACAACACATTGGTGGTGGGAATGTTGCACCAGTGAAGTGAGGTGTCCTTTACATGACTGAAACCCAACTACAATCATATTTGTAATCAAGGTGTTTAAATAAAGATATCAATAAAAAAGCAAAACAATTCCAAGACAACACAAATATAAAATTGAAATAGACAGATTAATATTCCTCATCCTCATCCTCTTCATCAGCACTATCTGTTCTAACCTCTTCATAATCCTTATCAAGGGCAGCCATGTCCTCATGGGCCTTAGAGACATTTCCCTCATCCATGCCCTCATTTACATACCAGGGAACAAAAACATGCTTGGCATATACATCAGATCAAACTTTGGTTCAGGTAAGCCCAAGACTCAGCAATGTCTGTTGCTCAGGAAGTACACAGCTCACTGTAATTTGGCCAGGACCTCACTAGGAATCACAGTGGGAAGCTGGTAATTAAATTTTGAAATTTTCAAAATTTAATTTTAATTTGAAATTAAATTTCAAAATTTAATTTTAAAACCTATTGGCACCAGTCTACAAACTGGATGCTGCACTTGGTCTTGATGGTGGCAATGGCTATCTTTGTGGACCACATCACCATGATATAAGAGGCAACAAACCATGTGTTGTATTTATCATGGTGAAGGTCGCACTTCACCATCTGGCTGGCTGGCTGGCTCAAAGCATGCATTGATGATCTCTGAATCAGAAAGCTGTTCATTATAGGCTTTCTCAGCAGAGATGACAGGGACATATGTGGCCAGACTCAAAGCATGCATTGAT
This sequence comes from Crocidura indochinensis, assembly GCA_004027635.1. Classification (NCBI taxonomy): domain Eukaryota; kingdom Metazoa; phylum Chordata; class Mammalia; order Eulipotyphla; family Soricidae; genus Crocidura; species Crocidura indochinensis. Next base: position 1,280 of record PVKC010010576.1, on the reverse strand, counting down.
GATCTCTGCATCAGAAAGCTGTTCATTGTAGGCTTTCTCACCAGAGATGACAGGGATATATGTGGCCAGAGGAAAATTAATTTGGGGATAAGACACCATGTTGGCATGGAATTCTGTCAGATCTACAGTCAGGGCTCCATCAAATCAAAGAAAAGCAGTGGTGGAGGATACAATCTGACTAATAAGGTAGGTTGAGCACTCGATAGCAAGATTTCTGCAACATATGTCATTGTCCACTGTAAAGGCACAAAGTACTCCAGAGAGATATGGGTGGTGAGAATGGAGTTGTAGGGCTCAACCACAGCAGTGGAAACCTGGTGATCTGGGTATATGGAGAACTTGAGCTTGGTACTTCTTGCCATAATCAACAACAGGGAGGTAAACCCAGAACTGCTTCCCTGACTCCCCAAAAGCTATGGAACATTAAGAAGTCTTAAAGACCTCTGCATTGGTTAGCTGGTTTACGAATTTGGTCGAAGATGAGATCAATGATCTCCTTGCCAATAGTGTAGTGCCAATAGGCATAATTATTGACAAGTTCTTTGCCTGTGATGAGCTGCTCAGGGTGGAAGAGCTCGCAGTAGGTTCCAGTGCAAACTTCAATGACTGTGGTTCCAGATCCTTGGGCATATGTTTGCCAACACCTATTTCACTGAAAAATAATAATACACATATATTACATTCATATAAAAATTAATACCAATACTAATATAATCAATATACTAATAAACATTAATACTAATATTAATATTAATACAATCAAAATATTAGTAAAATAAAATAAAAAGAAATCAAGATGGGAAGAAGACTAGAAAGGAAAGTAATGGAAGTAGGACTCAAGGCTTTGGTTATATTGGTAAAGTGACGAGTGGTGGGGGTAGATCAAAGCATAGACTCAACAACACTAACAAACATGATATCTAAGCTGCACCTCCACACACACACAATACTCTGGACTTGCCAGTATGTTAGCAGGAGATACCTGACACTGACCCCTTTCTTGCCTTTTCCGGTCTCATGAAACCTGACAAATCTTAATCATGCGTGAGTGCATCTCCATCCACTTTGGCCAGGCTGGTGGTGTCCAGCTAGGTAATGGCTTTTGGAAGCTCTAGTGTTTAGCACATCTTAACCTACATTCATTTAAACCACACTGATCCTATTTCACCTTTGTACCTTACTCATCTTTTCAAATTCAAACCAGGCATCAAGGAAATGAGACATTATTGACTATTTGTTTTATTCTTGCACATCTTTCTCAGCATGAGTATCTAGATTTT
>PVKC010010575.1:0-25610 GCA_004027635.1 Crocidura indochinensis | reverse complement strand
AATAGAAAAAAATATATATATATATATATATATATATATATATATATATATATATATATATATAATATAAGAGAAAATAAAAATAAAATTAAAAAAGGAATTAAGGAAAAAAGTTATTTAAGAGGATACCTTACATTTGGGAATAAGCAGACTAGGAGGTATTATTATAAAGGTATTAAATATATAAAGGGCATATAGGCTTCCCTATTAAGTCTTTTGAGATATTTTTGTGGGAGTGAAATCCTGGGCACAATTTTATTACACACCATGGTCTTCCTGAGTTTGACAAATGGTTTGCAGCCATAAGAGATCAGGTAGTGTCCTTGTTAATTGCCTGTATTATGTAAGACTGAAGTTTACTACCAGAGTTCTGCTAAAAATGGCAGTATTTTTCATGCTTTGAATCTCCAAAATAGACTGACACTACAAAGCCTTTTTTCAAATGGTATGATTAATATTATGTGATATGGACTAAGTTTTCTCAGAGGGTTTTTGACTAATCTGTTTTTTCTTTTCCTATCACTAGAAAAACTGAAAAAGCATTAGTAAAAGCTCCATTTTTAATCCCATATTATTCCAGCAGATGGCATTAGCAATCCCTTTTATTTGATACTGGGAAACCTGGGAATATTCTGGAACGACTGCCTTCCTGGCATTCCCTCTTGTCCTCAGCATGATTCCTCAATTATCTCTGTTCTTATCCATGCTGTTACTCTCTGCCATCCCACAATTTTCCTTTTGCATCATAATATCTGCACTGATCATTTATCTAGAAGACCACAATATGTTTTAATTCAAATATTCTTCTCATTATCACCAACATTATTTCAAAAATGGAATGCTAGAATTATTGTTACTACTGTTTTATTTTTCCTACATTTTCTTAGAGGTGTAAATATGCCACCTCTTAATATTGTATGTCAATACAATATGTTACTTCTATGATTCTTTATGGAGAAAGGTGTGTGCTAAAACAAGGAATCTATACTCATTACATGGCATGAACCATAAACACTCCTTCCAGGGTCACACTATTAAACCATTGGGGGAAGGAAGTTAGGAGAAGAAAGTTCATGATTTATATAATTGCTTGTTGAGGATTTAGTAACGGTTATGACCATTATTTTCAGAGCAGGGAATCACTGTGGGATTTTGCTTTAGAGATGTCTTTTTTTAGATTTTCTTTTTTAATTTGGGTTTTTGGTGCTGATCACAAGATAACTTATGCCAATGTAAAAAGACAAAAAATAGTGTTTGTTGAAAGATCATGCTTCTCATGCTTTTCTTTTAGAATATGTTAACATGGTCTAGGAGAATTACAATAAAACTGTTATATGTATTTTAGCCAAATGACTTTGGCAGAGTAAATGAAGTCATACATGTGTCTGGCAAGCAAATAAATGAGACATCTTGCTTGGATGTTCATCGGTATTTAAAACGATAACTTGGAGGACATATTGGAACAGATTTCCTAGAATATTTGAAACCAGGCTGTCTTGCAATCTTGAGGCAAATAAAGAAAAAAAAAAGAGTTTCATATGGGAAAGTCTATTGATCATATCTAAATGCACCCTCCTGAGACTTCTCAGCTGTGAACTTTCATGCCTTTGCTTTGTTCCTTTTGATCTCTTTTCTATCCTTTCTCCTTGACAAAGTGTTTCTTTCAATTCAAAGACCAAAGAAAATGGAAAATCCATTCCTACCTCTGTTTTCTTAACCCCAGGAAGCATGGTCTCTGCTCTTACACTCATCCTGACACTGAACAAACCTTTATTCTAGTCCTAATTAAATGGTGTTCAGTTAAGTAATAGGATGTGAGGATCAAGTTGTGTTTTATGTGCCCTTCTTCACTCTCCTTGAGATTAATTGACTTACTAAGTGCTTCTTCAGTTCAGTTCTGCATTTGCCTCCTAGATTATCCTTCCAATGACACCTTCTAACTCTCTCCCTTTCTCTCTCTCCCTCTCTCTCCATTTTTTTCAATTTTGACACTGTGGTTTGCACTATTGTTAATAAAGGGATACCATGCATATCACATTTTTTATCCTTTCAGCATCCAGTTCTTATCCAAAGTGATCGATTCCAACAATTATTTTTATAATAAACAATGAAAGTTCTTTACCCTAACTAAACTAGATAGCTCTCTATATTCTCTACCCTAACTATACTCATTCTTTGTGATAAGCTTCCTGCCCTGGACTGATCCTCCTGACCCTCATCACAATTTTCTCCAAATATTATTACCAAATTAAATTTGGTTCTTATATCCCACAAATAAGTGAGATTATTCTTTGTCGATCTTTCTCCCTTGGACTCATTTGTCTCAGCAAAATACTCCCTCTCTATAAGCGAATTTCATAACATTATTTTTTTTTTCTAACAGCTGTATTGTGTGAATGGAGTACAGCTTATTTAGCCGCTCATCTGTTCTTGGGCAATTGGGTTTTTTCCAGACTCTGGATAAAGTAAATATTGCTGCAATAAAGCTGAGGATTTTTGTACATATGGTTTTGGGGATTCCTAGGAGTTATCCCTAGGAATGGTACTTTGGATCATATGAAAATTCAATATCTAGAGGTTTTGTATTTGTTGTTGTTGTTCATTTTTTAGTTTTTGGGCCACACCCAGCAGTTCTCAGGGGATACTCTTGGTTCTCTGCTCAAACCATATGGAATGCCGGGATTTGAACCACTGTTGATCCTGAGTAGACTGTTTGCAAGGCAAAAGCCCTACTACTGTGCTCTCTTTCTGGCCCAGTATCTAGATTTTTGGGGGAATATTCATATTGCTTTATAAATAGGCTGGACCATGCTAATTCCCACCTAAGATATAATCTTGTCATTTTTTACATCATGAATGTAACTGGTAGAAGTAGGTCAAAAGTAAAATAAATCATGAAAAACATCATTTGATTAAATACTTGTATGCAATAAGGAAAATAATACTGCATTTTTTAAATTGTACTGGAGAGATTATGGAATAGGGATAATTTTCTTTCACTGCATCTCTCAGGCCCTCAAACCCTTAGCACCATATGGTTACTAACAAACATTTTCAGTTCACTCCTGACTCAAAGACAGAAATACCTGAGCTCTGCTTGATGTGATGTCAAATAACACACATTATTTTCAAACCCTTAGATTAAAGACTGGTGACTGATGTTGATTATCCTAGGGAATATGCACTGAGTATTAGGAAATATAGGGGACTTGAAGGCAATCAAAGAAACTTTGGTGGTGGGTATATTGTGGTACATATATTTATCAAAGTATTATGCTGTACTTCAGAACTTATTAAGTCTGCCTTCCAAAATTTATTGTAGTTGTACTAATTTTTTAAAGCTTTGGAAATGGATGCTGAGGCTATTGATAATACAGTAAGTTACTTTATTTACATAGTGTCTACCCTCATTTTCATTACCAGCACACGGTATGGTACCTAAGAATTGCCTAGAAGCAGTGCCTAGAGCACAGAGCTGAGAATAAGTACTGAACACAGTCAGGGATGGTCTCAAAACCGACAACTAAAAACCATTTATGTTCTGAATGTAAAGAAGCAAAAACCAAACAAAACAAAAAAGGAAATTTTGGAAATTTAAGAACACAGACACTATGCATTGTTAGAAAAAAGAAGACAAATATTGAAAAATGAGGCTTGATTTTGCCTATAGGTATAATTATTGACAGCTGAATATAATGCTTACACAATTTCCTGACTATTTGAATGCTATTTACACAAGTATATAGCTAATATTAACTGAAATACTGTACCTAAAGTTCTGAAACACTGTAAATAATTAATAATACTTGGGGCCAGAGCAGTGGAACAATGATAGGGCATTTGCCTTGCATGCACTGACCTAGGACGGACTGCAGTTCTAGCTTTCTGCATCCCATATAGTCTCCCAAGCCAGAATTGATTTCTGAATACATAGCTAGGAGTAACCCCTGAGTGTCACTGGGTGTGGTTCAAAACCAAAACCAAAAAATCAAGCAAACAAGCAAAAACACTAGCATTTTATTAATCTACTATTTTCTCATTCATATCTTCACTCCATTGATTGCAATCTTTTTTGGTCAATATTCACAAATGACTAAGTGTACATGTATTCAATTCTGTAAAAGCTTTTGAGTATTTAGAGAAATTCAACAATAACAATAAAAGTGAAAATGTGAGTGCTTAGTATATATGGCACTAATTCTATTATAAATAAAAAATAATTCATTTAATTATCACAATATTAAAAAGCATTACATTTACAATTATCTTTTCTTTTCCTTTTTTTTTTGTTTTTGGGCCATACCCGGCGGTGCTCAGGGGTTACTCCTGGCTGTCTACTCAGAAATAGCTCCTGGCAGGCACAGGGGACCCTATGGGACACTGGGATTCGAACCAACCACCTTTGGTCCTGCAACGGCTGCTTGCAAGGCAAACGCCGCTGTGCTGACACAATTATCTTTTCTTACAAAGAAATAGAAGAACAAAAGTGTTAAGTAATGACTCAATCATGAAGCAATCCTTTTTAAATAATCATTTTAAGTAAACTTTTAAAATAATGTTCTCAAACTATCATTCACAAAGTTCAGAAACTGTTATGCTTTTTCAAAACTTAAATAATTTTAGTTATTTGGCCATTCCAGCCACCTCAGGTGACTATTCCCTCTCTCCCCAGACCAGGATATCCACCCAAGCTCATTTAAAAAAGCTGTATTTCCAGAAATAACATAGATGCAAAGGAAACTACAAATACTAAGGGGGAAAAATGAGAAGAAACATGCATAAAAAACTACAATTCTGGATGAAGATCACATAGTTGAGGATTTCAAACTGTTCAGTCCATTGATTTGATAAAATTCACTAAAATGCAGACAATAATTAAAATAAGGAAAGAGAAAATATGAAAATGCTTCAACCTGAAATCACTGATTAAAGGCACATAAACAGAGAAATAAAATTGAACAAACAAACATAAATATATAAGGAATAGCTATAGGAGATGAACAAGTAATCCTAGTAGAAGATGATATCAAGATAATTTAAACTATAAAAAATATGGTTAAATAAAAATAAAGTTATGATAAAGGACCCAGTAAGAAAGAAATGAAAACAGGGACAGGAGTTTTAGAGATAAAATTAAAAGCAGAGGGGCCGGGCGGTGGCGCTGGAGATAAGGTGCCTGCGCTAACCTAGGACAGACCGCGGTTCAATCCCCCGGTTCCCCATATGGTCCTCCGTGCCTGCCAGGAGCGACTTCTGAGCGAATAACCAGGAGTAACCCCTGAGCATCACCGGGTGTGGCCCCCCAAAAAAATTAAAAGCAGAAAAATATGTCCAATCTGGACATAAATTTAGACTTAGAGACAGCAAGTCTAAATAATATTAATCAGGAAAAAAAAACACAAATAGTAAAACACAAGACAAATTTAATTATGTTAAACCATCCTTGCATTCCTAGAATGAAGCCTACTTGATCATGACATATGACCTTCTTGATAAGACATTGGATCTTATTTGCTAGAATTTGTTGAGGATCTTGGCATCTTCACAGAGATATTGTTCTGTAGTTTTCATTATTTTCAGCATCTCTGTCTGGTTTTGGTATCAGAGTGATATTAGCTTCATAAAAGCTACTTGGGAGTGCTCCTGATTTTTTCAACTTCACGAAAGAACCCGAAAAGAATTGGTAGTCGTTCATCTTGTACAGTTTAAAAAAATTCATTAGTGAATCCACCTGGGCCTGGGCTTTTGTTTTTGGGAAGACTTTTGCTTACAATTTTAATTTCCTCAGTAGTGATAGATTTGTTTAGATATGCTAGATCATCCTGGGTTAATAGTGGAAGATTATAAGAGTCCAATAATTTATTTATTTATTTCCAGTTCTCATGTTTCATGGCATAGAGTTGTTGAAACAGCATGGTACTGGAATAAAGACAGTTCCTCAGATGAGTGGAATAGACTTGAATTGTCAAAGAATGTGCCACAGATAAACAATGAAGTATTCTTTGATTAAGGGGCAAGAAGTGGGAGAAGAGGAAGAGACTCAAGGGCAGGGCCAAACCTCAGTAAGGTCACAGCCATTATCTCAGCTTAAGGGCCACAGAGCAGAGAAGGGACCCAGTACTTTGTCACAGGTGACAGAGGATGGCAGAGACACGAAGGCAGGGCTAAACCTTGGCACAGTCACCACCATTTCTTCCCACTTCCCTACCCCCATGCCTACTCTCCAGACCAGAGAGGATATAAATAATACAGGCTTAGCCAGACCAGACCTAGCATTTATTTCCTCAGATAAACCATGGCTCATAAAACACAACAGCAAAACAATGAAGTAGCTTGTAATACTCTGCCATAATTTAACAAGCCCACTCAACTAGGAAAAATAAACTCAAAATAGAATTTACCTCTAATCACTTCTACCACAGTAAGTAGAGCAAAATGCTTTATTAAAAAATCCAAAACTTTGGGGGCAGAGAGGTGGCACCAGGGCTAAAGCATCTACCTTGTCCATGCTATCTTAGGATGGATTGCGGTTAGATATTCTGGTATCCTCTATAGTACCCCAAGTGAGGAGCAATTTCGGAGTGCATAGACAGGAGTAACTCCTGAGTGTCACTGGGTGTGGCAAAAAAAAAACAAACCCAAAACCCAAAACTTCAATATTCTAAGAAACCAAATGCAAAGAAATATGGGTAAACTAAATAAGGTACCAGCGTTTGAGGACATAGAGAGAAATCATAGCAAGTTTCTAAGTCCATCAAAATACACAACACCAGTACATGAGGAACAAAAAGTGGCAGTTAATGTCATAGCAGTAGAAATCAATGAATCACTATCCTGCAAAATTAAGAAATCCATAAATGAGCAACTCAAACAACTCAAAGAATAACTTTTGCAGAAGATGAGATAATTCATACAAGGGAATCAAAGGAAATTATAAAACATCTTAGCAAACCATAATAGAAGAATTACACAGTTGGAGAATAATATAAATGAACTTGAAGATAATCTACAAAAATGACAATAGATAAGGAAATAAGAGGGAAAGCATTAGAAGAAAATATTAGGTACTTAATTAACCAAGACAAGAGAAATAATCTACGAACTGTAGAAATAACATAAGGGGAGGAAATAGGAAAATGGGAAAAATGAGTAGTCCAGGAAATAATAGCAGAAAATATTCCAACTCTCAGGAAAGAGGCTGAAAATCCAAGAGCTGAAGAGTCCCTAATAAAATAGACCCTAATAAACCAACACCAAAAAATATAGTTATCTAAATGGCAAACCACGCAAACAAAAAACAAAGAGAAAAATAAATTCCTTAAAGCAATATGGAGAAAACAAACCCTCAACTACAAAGGAAGGAACATAAGAATCAAACCAGACATCCCATTTGAAACAATTCAAGCAAGAATACAGTAGAATGACATATTTAAATTACTGAATGAAACTTCCAACCTACAGTCCACTACCTGGCACAACTCTCATTCATATGGGAGGGAGGACTAAAAACATTCTCAGACAAAAAAAGGACTCATACTATTTGTGCTAAATAAACTACTCAGAGATGAATTGTACAATTTAAACATCCACCCTACCGTATACAATTGAACAAAACCCTCTCTGTCAATAATCTCCTTAAATGTCACCAGACTAAATTCCACCAATAAAGGACACAGAGTAGAGGGTTGGACCAGAAAATAAAAAAAACGGATATCTACTGCCTGCAAGAAACACACCTAAAAGTACAGGATAGACACGGGCTTAAAATAAAAGGATGGAAATCAATTATTCAAGCCAATGGAAAACAAAAAAAGCTGAGACAGTCATTGCATTTGCATGAGATCAAATTGCATTCAATCTCAAGAAAGTGTACATGGACAAAGAGGGTCACTACTTACTGATAAGGGGGACACTAAATCAAGAAGTACTAATTATGATCAATATTTATGCACCAAATGCAGAGCCAGCAAAATATGTAAGTCATTCTCTCGCAAACCTGAAAAGAAATTTGATAGTAGTAGGAAACTTCAACATACCATTATCACCATTAAACATATCCAGAGGCAGAAAACTAGCAAAGACATAAGAGCCCTAAATGTGAAACTAAAAGATCTAGGAATATTTGTTTATAGAGGGTCCTCCACTCATAGAAAGAATAATACACATTTTTCTCAAATGCACATAGAGCTTTCTCTAGAATAGACCATGCCTTAGGATATAAAAATATCTTGCACAATGTCAAATATATAAGGATGATTAGAAGTACACTATCAGATCATTATGCAACAGAGATCAAGATTGACTGTAAAAAGAATGCATGGAGAAAATCCAACACCTGGAGATTAAACAACAGCTGGACCAAAGAGGAAATCTAGAAGAAATAAAAAGATTCCCTGAAGTAAATGATAATGAAGAGACAAATTGTCTAAACCTGTGGAACACAGCAAAGGCAGTAATTGGGGAGAAACATATAACAATACAAGCCTATGTCAGTAAAGAGGACAATGACTAAGTCAACAGTTTAAAGAGACACCTTAAGGATCTGTAAAAACAGCAGCAACAAAACACAAGACAGCCAGAAAACAAGAAATAATAAAAACGAGAACAGAAATAAATAACATAGAAATAAAGAAAGCAATACAAAAAAATCAATGAGACCAGGAGTTTATTTTTCAAAAAATAAGCAAGATAGACAAACCACTAGCAAGACTCACCCTCTCCCCGCAAAAAGAGGGAAACATCGAAATAAATGGGATTACAAATGCTAGGGGAGAGATTACAACAGAACACCAAGAATTCCAAGATATTATGAGGTCTTATTATGAACAACTATACTCAGTTAGGTTAGAGAACCCAAAAGAAATCAACAGATTTTTGGAAAAAGTATCATCTTCCAAGACTTAATAAGGGTAATGTAGAAAGTCTAAATACGCCAATCACATCTAAGGAAATTGAATCAGAAAGAAACTTCCCAAGAACAAAAGTCCAGGAACAGATGATTTTACAGGTGAATTCTACCAAACATTCTGAGAAGAATTACTAACATTGATCCTTCAGGCTCTTCCAGAACATTGAAAAGACAGTAATTGGGGCTGGGTGGTGGCGCTGGAGGTAAGGTGCCGGCCTTGCCTGCGTTAGCCTAGGACGGACTGCGGTTTGATCCCCCGGTTTGCCATATGGTCCCCAAGCCAGGAGAAACTTCTGAGTGCATAGCCAAGAATAACCCCTGAGCGTCACTGGGTGTGGCCCAAAAACCAAAAAAAAAAAAAAAAAGACAATAATCCTTCCTCATTCCTTTTATGAGATTAATATTTCCAAAGAAGGCAAGGACACAGCTTAAAAAAATAAAACTACAGATCAGTCACACTAATGAATACAGAAGCAAAAATTCTTATCAAAATCTTAGCAAACTGAATCCAACAATACATGAAAAAGTTACACCATGACCAAGTGGGTTTCATTCCAGAAATCCAAGGATGGTTTAACATACATAAATCAGTCAACATCATACACCACATCAACAATATGAAAGACAAAAATTATATAATACATATTTATATTATATTGTATTCTATTTTATTCTAGTATATAATCATATTATATAATTTGATGCAGCGAATGTGTTTGAAAAAATTCAACACCTATTCATGATAAAAAAAAAAAGCATCAGCAAAATAGAGTGGGAAGGAATCTGTCTAAAGATTGTTACAGCTATCTATAAAAAGCCCACAGCCAGGGCCGGAGTGATGGTACTAGAGGTAAGACATCTGTCTTTCAAGCACTAGCCTAGGATAATCCACAGTTTAATCTCCCTGCATATGATCACCCCAGGCCAAGAGAGATTTCTGAGCACATAGCCAGAAGTAACCCCTAAGTATCCATGGGTGTGGCCCCCAAAACAAAACAAAACAACCAAACAAAAAAGCCCACAACCAACATTATCCTTAATGGTGAAAAACTGAAAGAATTTCCACTATGGTCAGGAACTAGGCAATTTTGTTCACTGTCTCAGCTCTTATTCAACATAATTTTAGAAGTCCTAGCAATAGCAATCAGACAAGAGAAGGGAATCAAAGGAATTCAAATAGTAAAAGAGGAAGTCATCTCTTTTTTAGATGATATGATATACATTGAAAACCCTAAAAAGTCCACAGTAAAACTCCTAGAAACAATAAAGCAATGCAGCAAAGTGGCCAGCTACAGAGTCAATATACAGAACACAATAACATTCCTCTATACAAATAAAGAAGCAGAGTAGAAAGAGATTAAGGAGTCAATCCCATTTAAAATAGTACCCAAAAATATCAAGTAACTGGGAATTAATCTGACCAAAGAAGAAAGAACTTATACCATGAAAACTTCAAAACAATTCACAAAGAAATGGAAAAGGGCCTAAGGAATTGGAAGTACCTATTTAAACTTATTTTTTACTGTATTTGCTTCTTTTTCTTTTTTCTTCTCTCTTTTTGTGGTTTATTTTTGGGTCACCCCAGTGACTTTCAGTGGTTACTCCTGGCTATGTACTCAAAAATCGCTCCTGGCTTGGGGGACCATATGAGGCACTGGGATAGAACCCAGGTCCATCCTAGGTCAGCCTCGTAAATGCCTTACTGCTGTGCTATCACTCTGGACCATTTTTTTTCTTCTCTCTTATCTTTTGTTTTCCCTTTTTTTCTCTCCCAATCTATATCTTAGCAAGTTAGTTATCTTTTCTTAATTCAATTATTTCTTAAGAGCTCAGACTCATCCTATGAGGGTCAGGCCTCCAACAACAACTTAAGAATAAATAGCTATTGTCTGTTTATATGTGGGCATGATTTTGTATACAGATACTCATCGCTTAATGACCAAGTTCTGTTTCAAAGCTGAAGCGAATTGGTCATTATGTGAGGAACTACATCTACTTGATACAGTAGTACAGTATATGCATAGTACTTGACAATACAGTATTCTGAATAAGTAAAATAATGACAAAGATCAAACTGAAAACTTTCACTTGTTTTAATTTACATAGTTTGTATAATTTACACACTGTACTGCACTGTATTACAGAACATAAAGTTAGTAAAGTAGGTACATTAAAGCACCAAAGACCACAGTATAGAATCTTTCAGGCATTTTCTTCCAAAAAAAAGTCCAGTTTCATCCACATTGAAGATCTGTTTTGGGCCGTAGCCACTTTACTCTATGATTTTATCAAATTGATCAACAAATTTTTCTGCTGCTTCTGCACCTGTATTTGCTGTCTCACCAATGAAACTCCATTTATGCAGGTTGAATCTTCGAGAAAACCTTTGAAACGATCTGTTACTTGCTGTAAAGGTTTCAGTTGATACTTCACTGCTGCATGCTTGCAAAGTCTCAAAGACATTGAATGCCTTGGCTTGAATTATTGAAAGACTCAATGGCACTCTTTTTTTGAATCTGGTCATCAAACCAGATAGCCAGTAACTTCTCCATATCATGAATTAAGCCTTTCCACTGTCTAGTTATTATGGCTTTAAAGCCTGTTGATGCTTTCACTGTCGCTTTTACTCTATCTTTATCCTTAAGGATTGTTGAAATGGTTGAGTGTGCCAGCTGGAAGTCATGTGCTATCTCATGGACTTTTTGCCCCTTCATAATCCTTTATGATCTTCATTTTCTTCTCAAGATCAATAGCCTTCCTTTGTTTCTTGGCATTTTCTGGTGAAGCCTTGCTTTCCCTTTTGGAGACATCTGGTGTAAAGTACAATACAGAATAAGGTACCCAGATCACACACAACTTGTAAGTTTGATGAAAAAGCTTTATAAACACATACACTGTACTGTACATACTGTAATGTACTATTTCTGTACTGTATATTGTCACACTACTGCGCTGTATTATGTGGGCTTGAGAGAGATCCTGGACTGTATACAGTATAGTTGTACTGTATGTACAGTATAGCTGTTTATAATGCTTTTCTTTGCATCACAAAAAAATAATTTACTGCTGAAATGTGAATACTGACCAGAAAAATAGCAGTACCGGACCTCTGAGTAGTGTACATCAGCCATAAATGACCTTGAGACAAAGGGCCGCTACCACATTCTAGCACGTACTGTTGGTGAGATGGTCATAAGCATAAGCGGTCGTAATGGTGAAGAGATGGTCATAAGTGTGAGTGGTCGCTGAACAGGTAGGTCGTTAAGCGAGGAGTATCTGTACAGTGGACCCCTCTCTGACGGCCAAACCTAAATTGTAAACAATCTATACCTATAGTGTACATAGCTCCTCTTATACATTATCCCTTCTCTCCCCTTCAGAAATCTTTCTATCCTCTCATCCCCCCCAATCCTGATGTTATCCCTCATTATTTGATACTCTTTTCCCTCAGTTCTTAAATCATTAGCCAAAAAATTGCTAATGAGTTATCCCAATTATACACCATGTTATATTACCTATCCTTATTGAGTTATTGCATAAAATTGAAGATGTAGAAATTATTCCTAAAAGTTTACAAGGGAAAATATTTTGGTATCAAAAGCTGACAGATGTAACAAAAAATTTTCATACCAATATCCCTGATGAACATAGTTGCAAATATCTTTAAAATTTTAGCAAATTTAATACATTAAATGTATCTTTCTTCACAATCAAGTAGAATTCATTCCAGGTATGCAAAAATGCTTCATTACAAGTGAGTTAATGTGATGCACTATATTATAAAAGGATGTATATCATAAATGTAGTTACCATGTCTCACCAGGTAAGCTCCTTAGACTCATTCTGGTCTCAAAGGAGATGTAAAGCATGCCATGAAAAAGTGTGGGTATGCCAGCTATGCAACTGTAAAGTGGCATCTCAGTGTCCATTTCCCACAACCCTGTTGAAGGCATGCCTGCTACCCCTATTACCCACAATCTCTGCTTCACCAATGACCTTGTTTAACCATACCTTCATGATATTCTGCAGAAAAAACAAACTGACAAAAACTATTGGTGTTTTTCCTGGTGCTGATATCACCAGGAAATTTTTGTCATAATTCTTTTTTATTTAATTATTTAATTTAATTTAATTCTCAATTTAATTTAATTTATTATTATAAATTTTTGTTTTGTTTTTTGGGTCGGCAGCATTCAGGGGTCACTCTTGGCTCCACTTTCAGAAATTGCTCCTGGCAGGCTCCGGGGACCATATGGGATGTCGGGATTCGAACCACTGACCTTCTGCGTGCAAGGCAAAAGCCTTACCTCCATGCTATCTCTTTGACCCCAAATTAATTTAATTTTTATTTAACTCTTTTAAATGATTTTTTAATTCTTTTTATTTTTTATTTATTTGGTTTTAGGATCACATCTGGCAGTACTCAGGGTTACCCCGGCCTGGGCTCTATGCTCAGAGATTGCCCCTGGCAGGCTCAGGGGACCATATATGATTCTGGGATTTGAACCACCGTCCTTCTGCATGCAAGGCAAACACCTTAGCTCCAATCTATTTCTCCGGCCCCTATTTAATTCTTGTTATTTACAGTTCTTATCCACAGATAAAGTTGTTCATGATTGATTTGTAGTAAAAAACAAGGAACACTTTCTTTTCCAGTGTCCATTTCCCACCACCGATGTCAATACTTGCCCTTTCATACTGATGCCCTCTTTCCTCCCACCCACCATCCCCCACCTACTTCTAGGACAGGCATTTTATTTCTCTCTATCTTCTTTTTTGATACTGTGTTTTGCATTACTATTAATGAAAGGGTGTCATGCATGACCACTATTTCTGCTTTCTTGTAGTTTCACAAGCCCAGGCAACAAAAACATGACACACAAAAGACACAGTATCAGCAATAGTGCTTGGAATTCCTATACCAGGCAACATTTGCAGCTGTGTAAGAACTCAATTTTCATTTTTTTAATTTTATATTTGTAGAAATACAATGATTTAGGCATCAAGGAATATTTGAAATTCCCTATTGTTAAGAATCAAATGAAATAACAAAATAGTCATAGCAACAAGAGCTTACTAAACCTTCTGACAATAACTTAATGAATTCATTAGAGATACATTGATTTTTATGAATTTGTAGCTGTACTCTCCTTTCTCTTCCTTCATTTTTCTTTCATTTATGTTTTCTTTATGAATAAATTCACTCCCACGTACCTGGAAACAAAGGTATTGTTGTCAACAATGTGATACATTTAGTTTTAATAAAGAAAATTAATATTAAAAAGAAAATACAAAAAACATTGATCACGTCCAGAAATTCAGATAAAACTTCAGTGATATCTAACAGTACTCATAGAGTAAAACCTCAGCAAAATAGGGATTGAAGAAATTATCCACAATATTATACTGACCATTTACTGTAACCCCACTGCTAACAATTTTTAATGGGGAAAAATTGAAAGTCTTTCCTTTAAGGTCAGGTCCAAGACTTCAACTTCTAATTGCACTGTTACTGTTCAATATTTTTTGGAAATTCTTCCGATAACAATTAGACAAGAAATAGAGGTCAAAGCAATTCAAATGATAAGCATATAATTTTTCAATATCTCTCTATAAAGTTAATGTGACACTGAACATCTGCTAGCAAAATCTTCTAAAAACAACAGTAAAAATTTATTTGGTACAGTAACAGACTATAAAATTAATGCACAAAAATTTGCTGGATTCTTAAGTGTTAACAAAAATGCAGGTGAGAAATAAATGTTATATTTATATAGGCCCCATTTAAAATGTATTTTTTTGTTTGTCTCTTTGGTTTTGGGCCATACCCCATGGCGGTCAAGGGTTATTTCTGACTCTGCGTTCCTGGCAGGCTTGGGGGGCCATATGTGATGCCAGGTATCGAACACAGGTCCATTCCAGGTCATCTGCAAGCAAGGCAAACATCCTACCACTGTGCTATCACACCTGCCCCTAAAATGTCTTTATAAATAAAAAAAAATCTAGGAATCAGAAGTAGCAGATTACCCAAGGAAGCATACCCAATGTAGCATTCAAATGCACCCTAATTTCCATTAAAATGCCCTGGTATTTCCCATAGTCATAGAAATACATATCTAAAATGTATGGAACAACATAACTTCCAGGAAAATTAATGTAATCTAAGGGGACAATGTATTACATTCAAAGATTTTAATATGTAATACAAAGCTATAGCAATAAAACTGCGTGGTACTGGAACAAAGATAAACTCTAAGATCAATGGAACAAACTTAAGACCCCATAAGTAAACACTTATATCTATGGGCAATTAATTTCTGACCAAAAATGAGTGAATTGGAGCTAGGGGAGCCTCCTCAAAAATGATCCTAGGAAAACTGGCTAGTTACATAAAACAATGGTATTAGATCCCTACCGCACACCCTAAACAGGGTTATTTAAACAGATTAAAAGGATGAAGTGATGGTATAGAGAGTAGTGTTCTTAAACTATGGCCCACCAGTGTTCAATTTCCTGCATCCCATGTGATCACCAGAGCCCCATCAGGATGATTCCTAAACTCAGAGTCAGGAATACGTTCTGATCCTCAAATCCAAAATACTATAAAGTAAATAAAAATTGAATAAACATCCTGATACCAAACCTGTTCTTGTAAAATGCATCAGCTTCAAGATCTTAACCTCAGAGTCATCCTCAATTTTATGGTCTCATTGACAAAGAACAAAAAAAAAACAGACACATATCAAACCATAGTTTCTGCACTGTAAAAAAATTGAGATTTGAAGTAATACAGCCCTAATGCTTGAGTGAAGATATTCACATGGAATGCCTAATACATTACACACCAAAGAGGTAATACAAAATATATGTATTATGCATATATATACATATATTTTTCTCAAATCATAAAATAGCAACAAAAAAGCAAGAAATAATCCTATAAAAATGAGGACAGGATATTCACACATATTTATTCAAATATAACAAGAATAGCTAACAGGCGGGTAAAAAATATTGCTCATCATTCCTAATCAGGAAAATGCAAATCACAACAAAAATGAGGCATCACTTAATAGCTGAAAGAATGATATCAAAATGGCTGGACCAGGGCTAGCAATATATCAGCTGCTGGCAGATGTCTAAAAGGAACCCTCATTTACTGTTGGTGGGACTGTGGCTTAATTCAATGTCTTTGGAGATTCAACATGATTTGGAGATCTCTCATGGTATTAATAGTAGGCTCATTATCATGTACAGAGCCAGTAGTTGTTCCCATGGCAGTATACTTCAAGGGCAGAGAAACTTAATTCCTTAGGCCAAGGGAATTCCCTTTCTTATTTTCCCAATACTTACTGTGCCTATGCAAAAAAAAAAAAAAAAAAATCTTGTCACACCAGCACTTGTTCCTTTAATTTTGTTTATTTTCTTTTTTTTTATTCTTTCTCTGCTTTCTTTTTCACTCTTGTGGTTATTATTTGGTGATTTATTTTTGTTGTAGCTGGGTGCTTTTCCTTTTTTGGTAGTTACTGTTTATTTTTTTAATGTTGTTTGTTGGGTTTTTTGGTTATGTTTCTTCCTCCTCCTCCTCCTCCTTCTTCTCCTTCTCCTTCTCCTTCTTCTTCTCCTTCTCCTTCTCCTTCTTCTTCTTCTTCTTCTTCTTCTTCTTCTTCTTCTTCTTCTTCTTCTTCTTCTTCTTCTCCTCCTCCTCCTCCTCCTCCTCCTCCTCCTCTCCTCCTCCTCCTCCTCATCGTCCTCCTCCTCCTTCCTCCTTCTTTTTTTGGTCTTCTTCCAGTAGAACCATATAACTTGAATCATCTTGTTGTGCCTCATGAATTGAGGGGATAAATAAAAATGAACAGTACCAAGACCAAATGCTGAATGAACAATGAGTGTAAATAAAAAATGATCAGACTTAAACAACAAACTCAAAGTCAACAACAGCAGAATCGATACCTTCAACAAGCTATAGGCAGGAATAGTTACACTAGCACTCCAGGAGGCAAAGGAGGGAGATATGGGACACATACTAGGAAAAGAAGTGGAGGGAGGACAACCCTGTTTGTGGGAATGGCCCTAATTTATTGTCACTATGTACCTTAAATATTACCGTGAAAGATTTGTTACTCACTTTCGGTCATAATGAAAATCACTTTAAAAAAATAGTAGACTCATTCTCTACCATGAAGTTTGGACTGACTGGGGAACTCCATGATTTATCTTTATCTCTCCTTATATTTCTCTGAATAAATTTATTTAAATAAAATCATTTTGCTTCAGTAAATAAATAAAACAAAGGAAAAATTAATAATAGGACTTTTATTTGCTTGAATCTGTTATTCTGCTAATAGTCATCTACCCCCAAGGACATCTAATAACTTATCCAAAAGGAGTGATGAGTCTCTATGTTCATTGCAGCAGTATTTACAATAGCCAAGATCTGGAAATGGCCCATGTTTTAAAAACATATGTGCAGATAATGAAATTGCAGTGATATGCAAAATGAATTATTACTCAGCAACAAGAAAATATGAAATATTTCAGTTTGCTGCAAGTTGGATGGAACTGGAACAAGTTGTGCTAAGCGAATAAGTTGTAAAGAAAAAGACAAGTAGAGCTGATCTCACACATTTGCAGTATATATAGAACCAAAGCAAGAGACTAGATGCTCGCCAATGGAAAGAACCCAAGGGTTCTGTGAGGCACTCATGGGAACGTGGCGGAAGAATTATGGCACTGGAAAGGTGTGTTTCAGTAGCACTGCTTTAATATACATCATATTATTTTACTATTAAAATAAATATTTGAAGGTATATTGAATATTTAAGAACAATTTGTGGTTCTATGTTATTTATTGGAGTTTTTGTACTTAAATTTCACTGGGTAAGTTATTGCATAATATTTTATTCCTTTGGGAGAGAAAATGAATCATTGAAGAATTCATGGAAATGATGCAATTTCATTCACCATGCTACTTCATAACCTTGCATTGTATTATCAGTATTATGGCAATGAATAATAAAAATAATTAAGGATCTAATTATTTTTGATTTTTCAGCTAATCAGTTTACTACTGTTCTCAAAGTAATCTGACCATATTCTGGATTTTGAGAGTTCATCATTTTAGAAAACACTAAGGAAGCTAATTTGTATTTATTAAATGACATTCCTAATTCATTATTTCTGCTATCCAATATTTCACAGGGCCTGCATCCTAGACAATTAAGACTGGTATAAAAAGATTCTGAAATGGGGCCCGGGAGATAGCATGGAGGTAAGGCGTTTGCCTTTCATGCAAAAGGTCATCGGTTCGAATCCCGGTGCCCCATATGGTCCCCTGTGCCTGCCAGGAGCAATTTCTGAGCATGGAGCCAGGAGTAACCCCTGAGCACTGCCGGGTGTGACCCAAAAACAACCAAACAAAAAAACAAAACAAAAAAAAAAAGATTCTGAAATTAAAGTACTATGCTTGGAGAAATTATTCAAATGTTCTGTTAATTTTGAGATGTACATTATCTAAAAGCAAGAAAGACAAATGCAAAATATGAACTTCCCTAAGCATATTACTGAATTGTTTGCCTTCTCAAAGTATTTAAGTTTATTATATATGTAATCCTGGACATTTTTACAGAGTAAGAACAAGTACCTTAAGAGATTTTTGGGGGGGTATTAAATGGGGGACAGAAACAAGTCTAAATTTTCTTCATAGGTTCTTCCTTTATAAAATTATACTTTGAAAAAATCAATTATATTGTACTTGACAGCATAAACACTTTCCAGAATTCCAAGTAATTGACTTTTTGCCTGAACTATTATGTTCTGTTGAAATAGAAGCCATCTTTATCTTACCATTGACACATTACCTTATGGTGTTAGAACTGTGTTTAGTAATAATTTCAGTTGAAACTTAGACACCAACTGCTAAACACTCAAATCAAATGTCATTTGTAGAACAGAAATTTAGTTTGACAGGAACCATTGCTATGGTCACATAATTCAACATCTTTAGACTCATCTTAGTTGATTTAAAATACTTTAATAATTTATTTTGAAGTGGGAATGAGTTTGTATACAGTGGACTCCTCTTTTTCTCCCCAACCTATACTGTAAACAATCCATGCCTATACTGTACATAATCTCTCCTTTTATGATGCCCCTTCCCCACTTCAGAATGCTTTATATCCTTTTGTCCCCCAATCATGATCCATTATCCCTCCCTATATAACCCTCTTTACCCTCAATTCTATCTTATTAGGTACCAAGGCCAACCATCAGCCCCAATAAGCCACTACCCAGCTCTCAGGACAGAAATACCACATTTCAGGCCCTGGCATGAAGTTGCAATCACTATTCCTACAGACTCATTCTCTGCGGCACTTCACACACACACACACACACACACACATACACACACACACAAATGTGGACTGCTGCATGCTACTGAATTCAGGCCCAGAAGGAGCCCCAGCTCAAGGACACTACCTGATCCCTTATTGCTGCAAATCCAACAAGAAAACGGTATGGAATAGAAATGGGCCCTAAATCTCTTACCTCCCAAGAATATCTCAAAAGATTTAATGAGAATATCTATATTTTCTTTGTATAATTAATACCTCAATAGTTATGTCTCTTCATATGTTTATTTACAAATATAAAAGTAGCCTCCTCCATCCCCTCCTTTTTTTATTTCTCCTTTCTTTTTAAAATTTTTTTAAGTATTTTATTTTTTCTCATTTTTAAAATACACACATACATTTTTATTAATTTCACTTGTTTGAGTTCTGTTTGGTATGAAATTATAAAAGAAAAACTTGCTTGGGATAAATGCTCAAGTCAAAACCAGGCCACAGAGACTGTATAATCTGCCATTCTTATTCCCACATACACCGGCAATATAATATGCTATTGGTTCCTTTTACATAGACATACTAAAAATGAGGGAAATATTATGTATTGAAACAAACTCTTATCTACTAGGGATAACAACCCATAAATTTTGTAATACAGGGGTTCCACCCACCCTGAACATTGGTCATTGCCTATAATGTATATAGTTCTTCCCATATACTATCCCCTCTCCCCACTTCAGAAATCCAACTATCCCTTCACCCCTGATTCCCAAACCGATATCCCACCTTATTAAAATTCTTCACCCTCAGTTCTTAATCCAGACCAACCTCCTCCCCCAACAAGCCATTACCTACCACCCAAGCAAAGGGACACCCACTCAGACTCACACCTCTTCCCTGGCAAGAAACTACAACCAACACCCCTGCTGACTCATGCTGTGTGGCCCTCCTTCTCACCTCTCCCTAACATGGTCTGTTTGATACCAGACTCAGTTTCAAGAGGATCCCCAATGCAAGAACTCTACCCAAGACCTCTCTGCCACAAATCTTTTCTCAATCTCAAGAAGACCACTATGTGTGATGAAAATGCCCCATGAATCCCACACCCCACAAGAAAATCTCAAAAGACAATGGAGAAACATATATTTCCTTCACAAGTTTAAGACCTACATAATACTACCTCTTAACCTGTTTTTTCCCCAAATGTAAGGTAGTCTCCTGCATCACTTTGTTCCTGTAATTACTTCTTTAATTCATTTAAAATTCTTTTTTCTTTATATATATGTATATATATATTAGTATATATATTTATTTTTGTTCTGTTTCTGTTTTTTCTTTTTTCACCCCCAAATGCACCAGCAATATAATGTAGCATCATTTTTTCCAGCAAAGGCATACTAATAAAAGGGGATAACTTATGTATAAAAACAAGCTCTTATGTACTAGGGATAAGAACTTATACTTTTTTTATAATACAGGGTGCGTCCCACCTTGAACATATGTCATGTAGACCCAACTCAAACCCCAGATGATTAGACACCAACCATCTAACCTTGAAGCCGGGATCCCAGACATAGAAACGACACAGTTCTCCACAACACCTCCAGGAAAAACCCCCTCCAGGACATCCTTAATACTGCTCTGGCATCAACATGTGACAGTTTTGATATGATATCTTGACAACAAGGTAATGGGAACAACTTTGACAACAACGTAATGGGAACAACTTTATCTAAGAACAGGTTGTCTTACCTCACCATCTAATGATAAGACAAAATAAGACTTGTAATCCTTTGATCTGTGCAAAAGCCAAGATCACTATCTACAGATGACTGACAGTGACAATCATGACTGGGACCAATAAAAAGCCCTAATCTAGGTTTTGACCTATGGTCTGTATAACAACCAAGATCTCTAATTCCAGAGTTCTGGCTGAGAAAACTACAACTTAATGGGTCTGAAAACATAACGAAAGATTCTATCCCAGGCTTCATCCTAGAATCAGTGCAATGACCAAGACCACCAACTAAAGAAGACTGATTAAAATGACAATGAAGGAACAGATCTTCTAGAACCACAGAGAAAGGCTTCATCATAAGCTCCATTCCTTGACCTGTGAAGATACCAAGATCTCCAAATACAGAGTTCTAATCTTATCACCCATGATGGAACAGAACTCTTCCATACAGCACAAAAGCACCTAGGGGAGAGTAAATGAACATGCAAGGAGTCTGTAGTTATTCCCATGACAGTATACTTCAAGGGTGGAGAAACTCTGTATCTCTAGGCCAAGGGAATTCCCTTTCTAATGTCCCCAATATTTACTGTACCTATGCAGGGGAAAAAAAGCACAAAACAATCTTTTTATTTATTTATTTTTTAATTTTTGGTTGTGATATTGTTGCTGTCGTTTCCATTTTTTTTGTGTGTTCTGTTTTTTTATTTCTGTTTTTATTTCAGCATCGTGGCTATTATGTGGTGCTTGTCTTTATTGCTGTAGTGCTCACTGGATTTTTTGTTTGATATTTCCTTTGATATTTTTGTGGTGTTTCTCTCCCTTTTCCCTTCTTCTCTTAAGCTGATATTGATAGCCTCTAGGGACTCCGCCCATTTTCTGCTTATTTGATTTTTACTGCATTTTTTTGCTTTTCTTCAAACAGAACCACATAAATTGAACCATCTAGTTCACCTCTCAAATTGAGGGGGAAATAATGGAGGTACCTAGACCTAACAGTTGTAGGATCACTAATTAGTATAAAAAAGATTGGACTTAAACACCAAACCCAAAGCCAATGACAAAATAATCGATACCCAATCTACAACAAGCTAGACACAGAGGGGACCACTTACACTAGCAGCTCAGGGGCTAAGGGATGCATGCTGGGAAACTGGGGTGGAGGAAGAACATCTTTGGTGATGGGAATTCCCCTGATTCAATGTTGATATGTACCTAAAATATTACTGTGAAAGATATGTAATCCACTTTGATCAAAATAAAATTATTATTATAAAAAATTTCCACAAAATAAGCCATACGTAATTTATTCCTGTAGTATTTCCTTGTATGTAGACTTTCCTTCTTTTCTATTTCCTCCCTCCCAAAATTTCTATTTTCTGGGACAGCATTGTTCTGACTCAGTATTTTCATTCTTAAAAATAATAAAGAACCTGGATAAACACAGAGACACACTGCCACCACTCCTGCATCGTAATGAAGATCAACCGTTCCAAGCCATCAAATATTTGTCTTCCTAAAATCAGAAGCAAGTTTAGAATAAAATGATCCTTACTCTAATAAAAGCAGCAACTATTGGGAGAGGATGGTTACCATCTATGAGAAGCAATGATAGAACTGGATTTTTTTTATAATTTATGACCTATAACAATCTTTGGGTGGCAATGGAATGAAATCCTCCTTGAGCCTCCCAACCTTCATGGAAAAATCTTTACTTGAAAAACCCAGTGGCTGTTAAATTCCATTTTGCAGTAAAATGGATGGACCCTTTATCCCTACCATTGATCAATTCATAAGTTTCCTAAGATGGACCCTTGAAAGTGAACATGGAAAATGATACCATGCCAATGAGATCTTGGAAGATATTAATAACATACAAGGGACATATCACACTTGATTAGGCACTACACTCTTTCCCACAGTGAAAGTCCATTTTCCTCTATAATATTGCCTTTAAGTGTCCTTATATGAGTCACTAGTTTCTTAAAAACTATCACTCATGGGCTTGGAGAAATAGTATAGCTGGTGGAACTTGTCTTGAACTCATTCAAGGGTCTGATCCCCTGTATCCTCTGTGGTTTCTTGAGCACAGCCAGTAGTATGGCATGTGGAAGCAGACCCCTGAACATTGCTGGGTGTGGCCGAAAAGCAAAAAAAAAAGTGAGCTTGACTAAGTAACTAAATAAATACAATTTCAAGATTCTTGACTATAAAAAATCACATATGCATCAATAAAACTATATAATTTCCATAAGAAGTGTGTACAGTGAAATAAGTAAAAGTGATCTGGTTCCCTTCTGAGTCAGCCTATGATTACTTAGTCCTTCAGTGTTTCCTTATCCTTAAACCCTTACCCAGAGTGGCCTTTTGTAGGTTCTATTCTGCCAGAGCCAGAAAGCCAGAAGTTCAAAAACAGTAACTATTGTTTTCCCTGCTTTACATATAGGTGCATCACGTAGTCTGCCAGCCTTCTTTTCTTCAGGTAAGGACTCTGTTCATCACAAGGGGTTTGACCATTTCAAAGGTTTTTGGGTTTCAATCAATAGCAACAGTTATCTGCACTCTCTGTGTCTTTATCTCTCCATTCTCTAGCTCAGAGTGAATGTCAGGTGTCCTTGCACAAAATTTAGAACCAATTTTTTAACTGAGTTGAATGATAATCTTCTCAAATACTGTCTATTTTTTAATACATTTTTTTCTTTTTCTTTTTTTTGGGGTGGGTCACACCTGGTGATGCTCAGGGGTTACTCCTGGCTATTTGCTCAGAAGTTGCTCCTGGCAGGCACGGGGGACCATATGGGGAACCTGGGGATCGAACCAAGGTCTGTCCTAGGTTAGCGCAGGCACCTTACCTCCAGCGCCACCGCCCGGCCCCCAACTTTTTCTTTTTTCACATTTCCTTTTCTTTTCTCAAACTTTTCTTTGGAAAGTAACCTTCCAGTTCTCATCATTTGGGTGGATGTGATCTAGCTTCCAAGATTTCCTTAGGATGTTTCTCATCCTCACTTCTCAGACAACTTTCATGTACCCTCCCTGAATAGAACCAACTTCTAAATGTGTCTGTTTTTTTTTTGTTTTTTGGTTTCTTTTTTGTCATTGAATATATCTAACTTTGTTTCAATTAACGTTTGGTATTCCTTCTCCAACATCTAAAATCTTCTTGAGGCAAGTATTTTAACACTCCAAATAACTAACTGACGCTAAACTGTAGTGAACACTAAATAAGTGCTGAGAACTTAACAAAAACTCTTCTAAAAGGTTTGCCCTACATTGCTACTTGTTAGGAGTCTTGGACTCATTAATGCCTCATCAATGTGAACTGCAAAGAAAGTCCAGGTGAAAACAATTTTCCGTTGGGACTGGTGAGAAAGTATAGCTGTTAAATATCTGTCTTACACATAGCTGACTGGAGCTAAAACGAAGTCCCCCCAATAAGATCCTCAAGTACCTCTAGAAGTGATTGCTGAGTGCAGAACCAAGAGTAAACTCTGAGCACTACCAGGAGAGGCAGAAAAGCAATGTCCAAAACACTGATAGGTCCAGTCTCAAATTTTGTATCATCATCTCTGCTTGAGGACCTTCGCTAGCTCCTTTGATCTTTCACAAACATAGACTAGAAGTTGAATATATTACTATCCCTTAAGATCAGGTCTTGAGCACGTAAAAGGAGGTACCTATTGTCATAGTGGTCCCTTCTCTACATTAACTATTGTTTCAGTATTTGTGACAAGCTTCATACCATGAACTGGTAACCTTTGTCTCTTGGATATTAATACAAGACTATCTTTATTCTTATATCCTACAAATGAGTGAGATAATTCTATGTTGATCCCTCTCCTTCTGATTCATTTCACTCAGCATAATACTCTCCATACTCATTCATGTATAAGCAAATTTTATGAATTCATTTTCCCTAACAACTGCATAATGTTCCATTTTTTTCTACTATCTGTTCTTGAGACAATGATAGTTGAATTGGGTGCTGGAAAGAGATAAAGCAATAGGCATAGCACTACTTCTTAATTAACTATAGTGTAAACCACGGTATCTAAAAGGTGAAATAGGGGAAAGATAGAAAGGACAAGACAGAGAGAAATAAGATGCCTGCCCTAGAGGCAGGTGGGATGAGTCGGGACTTTGTTGGTAGCAAATGTTCATGGGTGAAGGATTGTGTACATTGTAAGACTGAAACCTAATCATAAATAATTTTGTAATCAAAATGCATAATTTAATGTGTACACTTTAATTGATTTTGAAAAAAAAGAAGATATAAGTCAAATACTCTAGTGTGTTTCTATTTGGAATGCTAAAGTCTATTCCACACAATGATCCTTTTTTTGTTTTGTTTTGTTTTGGGGTTTTTTTTTTTGGTTTTTGGGCCACACCCAGCGGTGCTCAGGGGTTACTTTTAACTATCTGCTCAGAAAAAGCTCCTGGCAGGCACGGGATGGGACGCTGGGATTTGAACCAACCACCTTAGGTCTTGGATCGGCTGCTTTCAAGGCAAACACTGCTGTGCTATCTCTCTCCACACAATGATTCTTATAAGACGGGGTCCCTTACATAGCTAGTATGCTTGTATTAGCTATTCTTAGTACATATAGTCATCTTATCTTTCTCT
>PVKC010010574.1:0-25553 GCA_004027635.1 Crocidura indochinensis | reverse complement strand
GTTGCACACAAGGCAAGTGACTATAATGATTAGATTTTCTTTCCTGATTCAGTCAGGCATTCTCGTTTAATTTGGGGAGACAGGATAGTTTAGTTCATTGACATTTAAAACACTGATATGAAAAAATTGGCTGTCATTTTTAGTGATAATTTTGGTGATTTGCCATTCAACATTTGTATTTTATAGCAGGCCATTTACTCAGTATTCCTTGAAGAGTTGGTTTAGATGTAGCAAAGCCATCAGGTATTGTTTGAGAATGTTCTTATTTTCCAACTTTCTCAAATCTGAGGAAATACCTTGTAGTGTGGAGAATTGTTGGTTGAAGATTCTTTTTATTTAGTGTTTGGAATATATCATTATGTTTTCTTCTTGCTTGTAGAGTTGTATTTAAGAACCCTTTTGAGTTTTATATTATTTCCCTTGCATTTTAGACTTTGCTTCTCCTCTACTTTAAGAAGCATCTCTCCCTTTTGTTCTTTCCATATTGATTATTATGTGTCTTTTATTTTTAAATTAGGTTCTGCTACTTAGAGAGTTGAGTTGTCTAGATATTACTTTTCCAAAAGGTGTCACTATGGCTTTATTTTATTTGTAATATTTCTTGATTTCATCTGCCTCTTATATGTACTTATAC
The DNA here is from genome assembly GCA_004027635.1 of Crocidura indochinensis. Classification (NCBI taxonomy): domain Eukaryota; kingdom Metazoa; phylum Chordata; class Mammalia; order Eulipotyphla; family Soricidae; genus Crocidura; species Crocidura indochinensis. The sequence continues at coordinate 24,919 of PVKC010010574.1, read as the reverse complement.
TACTATTAACAGTTGTTTTGAGACTGGATTGGGGAAGGGGAGGAGCTTGGAATATGGTGGGGTCAATTCTTATAAATGTGTTAGGAAAAGTTGCTTCATATTTATGACGCAGAGACTTACTCACTTTGGTCTCCACAAGCTCAGACTTAGCAAGTTGGCTGCTGTCACTGCATTTACAAGATTAAGACAAAGTGCTAATGTCTTGAGGGGTGATAGGTCAAAGAGTATAATTTAAAGTCTAACTTCTTAAACTGTGGTTGTGACCATATGGGGTTGGCAACTGAATGTGGGGGTTACATAAAATTTGGCAACAGTGAAGTATTACTGAATGAACAATGTCCAAAAATTGATCCAAGCACAAACACATAATAAATCTGAGGTGTTTCTGGCAGTGCTACCTAAATTGAAAATTTCAGGTGAAAAGGGGTCAATAGTGGAAAATTTGTAGAGGCCCTGGTCTAGAGAATTTTCTGTTTTCCTCCTTGCTGGAATCCTGCCAGTGTGGAATATCCTGCTCCTCTGCTATGGCTTCCTTTGAGTCAGTGGTGTGTGCCTCTTTTTTTCTATCTTTCTCTTCTCAGGGACCTTGGTCTTCCATCATTCCTATCATTTGAATCATACTGCTGATTTCATCTACCATACTTCTGTCCATTCACCTCCTATTGTTGTTTAGATGTAGTGTCCCTTTTAAGGCTATCTGTAATGGTTTCTAACACTCTGATAGTATTTCAGCCACCATAATTTGGGATTCTATCAGTGATGTTTCTTTCTTGATAATAGTTAGCTATACCTTGTGGGAGGAAGCAGGTGCTACTACATATTTTTTTCTACTAAGGTGACTTAAAAACATGAAAAAAAAAACACATTCTGAAGAGATTAAGCAAATATTCAAACCAGGCTGATGCATGGCATAGATTTAGACAATTTTGGATAGGGAATTTAAAATCAGTATAATTAACATATTAGAGACTCGAATGAAAAAAAGTGAATGACATAATAATGGGTAAATAATATAAGAAGAGGAAAAAAATTTTAAGAAAGTACCAAAAGTAAGTTCTGAAAATTAGATACTGAAATAAATGAAGACATATTTCATAGAGTTATTACATGATGACTTGATACCACCAAAGGAAAACCCAGTGATTTTGAATATATGATAGTATAAATTTCCCAAAATGAAATGTAGAAAAGAAAATTATAACACAGATCCTCAAAGACTATGGTATAAGTAGTAAAGGGATTAAAGAGATAAAAAAATATGGGAAGATGAGGACAGGGATAAAGGAAAATAAATGCTTAAAGTGATATTGACACTGTTTCATAATTAATGAGAAATTTAAGAACCATGAAAAACTCTGTATCTCAACATTTCACATTCAAATATTAGAAGATAAATATTTGAAAGAAGGCAGAACAAAAATTTGTGAGGAATTACTTTTGAGGAGTAGGGACAGATCAAAATAAAGAAATGGTGAAATGGAAATATGCTGCCTTAACCAAATCAAATAAAATCTGTATAATCCAACTAATTTCAGATAAAACAAATTACAGAAGTAAAAAACAAATGTTGCAGATAAAAAGGGTGATTCTATTAAGAAGTTAAGCCTATAAGATGCTAGTATAGCATTTAATGTTTATGCAACTAACAACAAATTTACCAAATCAATGAGATAATAACCAACAGAACAACATGTAGAAATGGACAAATTAATCTTTTTGAGGTATAACTCTCACAGTCCTCTCACAGTAACTGACAGATTCTTCAGTCAGAAAAGCAGGAAGTGTATAGTTGAACTGAACAGTATCATAAATCAATTGAATCAAGCTGACATTTATAGAAGACATAGTATAACACAAGACTATACATTTTCCCCAAATCACAGGAAACATTCATCAAGATAAGCTACATGTAGACTATAAATATATAAATAACCCTTAAAGAATAGAAATCATACCATGTGTTCTTTTATGCCACGTGAAATTAAATAGAAAATATTTTTAAAGATCTGTGACAGAAATATAAGGAGAATCCCCAAATAATTGGATGTTACAAACTTATACTAAAAAGTAGATTAAAGAATCTATAAAATGAAATTTTGAAATGCCATTGTAAATTTAAAAATATATGATATACAGAATGAAAAGCAATGTTAGCATGGTGATTTATATTAATAAATTAATTAATTTAATTAAAATGAAGATGATTAATATAAATTTCTATCCTTGGAAAGTAGAGCATTGAAAAGAAAATCAAGTAGAAGAAAAGAATAAATGAGAATAAAATTTTAAAAAATCAATGAAGTTGAAACCAGAAATCAAAGAAACAGAAAGCTGCTTAAATCAAGACTGATAAACCATAGTCAGTCTAATCAAGAAAAAATAGTGTACATAGAAATTACTATTTTTAAAATATACTCAACATCATATATTTTCATGGAATGGCAAACTGAAACAATAATGGTAAGCCATGTTTAATTCCAAAATCATGACAATAAACAACAATAGATGTTAGGATGTAGAGCAACAAGAACCTTCAATCACTGCTGGAGGGAAGAAGTGGAATAGCACTTGGGAAAAGTGTTTGGCAGTTTCTTGCAAAGCTAAACACAGGCTTATTTTATAATCCAACAGCTACACTCCTTGGTCTCTACCCTAAGGAATTGAATACTCATGTTCGCATAAAAATATTTATAACTGCTTTATTCAAAATTGCTTTAAATCTGAAGCAACCAACACTTCCTTCAGTGGGTAAGTGGATGAATGTACATTATCTATACAGTGTAATATTTTTAGTGAGTAAAATATAATAATCAAAATACAAAAATGGCATAAAGTAATCTGTAATATACTCTAAAAGAGGCAAGTCTGAAAAGGCTAGGCTACGTATATATACTAGTGTTTCTCAACATTGTTTTTCTGTTTTCTAAACTATAATACTTATTTCCTTCCTGTGTCCCACTGTCCTATTGATCTTGACTACATTCATGTAATTATCACTTGAATTCTTTATAATATCCTGGAAGCTTAGGTGTGACCATATGGTCCCAAGCTGAGAAACACCGATCTATATTATTTTTACTATATGATATTCCAAAAAGGCAAAACAATAGGGTAGAAAAAATATAGTAGTTTTCATGAGGGATTAATGGAGGGAAAAGTAATGAATACAAAATGAGTTTTAGGGTGATAAAACTGTATGATATACATTCAACGGTTCCAATTTTCTCAAAAATGATTGAAATGCATAACTTCAATGCAAATACTGTTAGTAACAATGTATTAGCATTGGTTCATTACTTATAAAAATACAGTGATATAAGGTGTTAATGAGGTAAATTAAATGCACCAGGATTTGGAGTATATTATAATAATCTGTATGCTTATACTATATGTTCAATTTTTGTTCAAAGAAAACTGTTCTAAAAATAAAATATATTAGTTAAAATAGATTTCTTTCACTTTACAATTCTGGTCTGTGCTGCAAAAAAAGAGGTGTGAATTAAGACTTTTCAAACAATAAACACAATTTATAGTGCTAAGAAACTTATTCTTTTGGAACAGTTATCTTAAGGCTCCATGTTCTTGTTTCAGATTGTCTTAACACATATAGATAAACTCTTTTAGTTGATACTTTTAAGATCATTTACAGTTTTGCTGTCCTGCCTCATTCCCTCAGCCCACCTCTGATTATATATAGCTGGTGCCTCAGTGGACAGTTGATGAGAATTTAGAGTCACACGAATAATGCATACTTGGCTTATTTTATCTATTTCCAAAGTTGAAGGGGGTCAATTACACTAATCCTAGAAAAAATCCAGAAATAAAGACTTTAGGAAGTTATAAACTGCCTTCAACCAATGAAAACTGGTATCAGTAGATAAATGCCCCAGTTTTTGTGCTTTGGTTGGAAAATACTGGCAAGTATTGTGCAAATGTCTTAAAATCCTAGTGAAATTGAGATCACTGTTTCCTTTAATCTTGATAAAATAGTCTTATGTTAATGTCTCTCTTTTTCTTATTTCTCTCTTCCCTTAGGAACATTCTTATTCCTGTTCTTTGTAGATTACCTCCACATTGAACAATATAGACTCTAAAATAATAATTAAAGGGATAATAATTCTAGGAACAGAGCAATTTTTTTGAATGTGTGCCACATCTATTTGTTCTTATGTGTTATTCTTAGTTCTTTACCCAAGCATTACTTCTATCAGAATTGCAAAGCAAGTGCCCCTATCTATTGAACCAGCTCTCCAGCTCCTGTGGCTAAGACTTGTGAGATGTCTTTGCAAAACATATCTAAAATTTTGTTGGAGAAAAGACATTGTTAAAAACAATGTCTGAACTGGTGGGTATAAGGACAGAGAGCTAGAAACATCTGGAATGTGATAATGACTTTAGCAACTGCCAACAATCACTAGAGAAAATTCTTTCTTTACTTTAACAGAATATGAAGAAAATAAGAATCATGGCTGGTAGGCTGAATATTAACTTAGTTAACATACTTGATAGTCCTCTTGTTCATTGCTTTATTAAGATATTGGGAGATGGTGTGGTGGTGCTAGAGGTAAGGTGTCTGCCTTGCCAGCGCTAGCCTAGGATGGACCGCGATTCAATTCCCAGGTGTCCCATATGGTTCCAAGCCAGGAGTGACTTCTGTGCACATAGCCAGGAGTAACCCCTGAGTGTTACCGGGTGTGGCCCAAAAACAAACAAACAAAATAATAATCATAATAAGATATTGGGAGATATTTATATGTCTTGTATATCCCCTAATAAGACAGATCATGGTGACTCAGGAATTAAATAGTCAGATATGAACTTAGTATGGATAAACAGTATTAGTTTGAGATGCTTCACTTAAAACAATGTTGTTGGACATTCTACCTGTGCAATCATAAGAATTTTATAAAAAAGTGAAATATCAGCACATAGTTTTTCCATAAATTCTTTAACCTTCCTCTCTTCAAAAAGAAGACTGAACTTAGTTCTCGAGTATGGGTTCGATTGAGTATCTTATTCTTTATTAAAAAATACCTTAGGCATAGATTGTGCGATTTCTGAGAACAGGTCATAAATAGAATTATGGCCTCCACCTCTTCCTATTTTTGGGGGGGTTGTCTCTGATCTTGGCATGTATCTCTGTGCTTTCTTTCATTTGAAGAAAATATTCTCATTCTGAGAGAACTTAGCTATATGTCATGAATAGAGATTGAGATAGAAGTCCTTTGATAATACACTATTTCTCCTGCTAAACACCATATGAGAGGATCTTGTTGATCACCACAAGCTTTCAGATAACAGCATTGTCTTGAATCTAAACTTCGTAACCAACTTAGAGCTAAACAATGACTGAATCTACAAGTGGTTCTGATATTTCTTCTATAAAATTCAAACTTTTAAAAAAGGCATAATTGGAGCCGGAGCAGTGGCACTAGAGGTAAGGCATCTACCTTGCAAGCTCTAACCTAGGATGGACCATGGTTCGATCACACAGTGTCCCATATGGTCCCCCAAGCCAGGAGAGGTTTCTGAGCACATTGCCACGAGTAACCCCTGAGCATCAACAGATTTGCTCTCCCTCAAGAAAATAAAAAAAGCATAATTGAATCTTCATATTCTGATATTTATTCCCTCTAGTCTGATACTATAGTATAGCGCATGTAGTTGTTTTCTGCTCTTACTAATCAGCTTTACATTCTTTTATCGTTCTATTTTTCTCAAGCCTAGCAGAAATTCTCTTCCTTCCATCCTTTTTCTTCTTTACTTCTTTCTTTTTCTTTTTCTTTCCTTCTTTTCTTTGTTTTTCCCCACATTCAAGTACCTATAGAATAAAATAAAATGAAAGTATACAGTTCACTTCATAACTGAATAATACATATATTGTTAATGAGATGGCATCATTCAATAGCAACTAGTAATTAGCTGGAAATCTCATTAAAATAATTATTTCTGACTCAACTAACATGCAAGCACTATTTTTTGTTTTGTTTTGTTTTGTTTTTTTTGTGGGGGAGGCCACACCAGTTTGATGCTCAGGGGTTACTCCTGGCTAAGCACTCAGAAATTGCCCCTGACTTGGGGGGACCATATGGGAAGCCAGGGGATTGAAGCGCGGTCTTGATCTTTTCTTGGCTAGCGCTTGCAAGGCACACACCTTACCTCTAGCGCCACCTCGCCAACCCCACATGCAAGCACTTTTAACACACCATACTTGATACTACTAAATCTTGATTAAATAATTTATAAGAAGACCATGGTTTATTTTTTCAATTAACTTTAGTTTTAGATAAGTCTAGAACTCAAACTCAAATCTTTGGTCAAATTTGTAAATTTTCCTTCCAAACTGCCTCAACACCATTTCAATAATAGAAATATTTTAAGAACTTAGAAGCAAGAATTGGAACTTTATGCTATTCTACTGTGTAAGCTACTTTTTAGAGTTTGATAAGTATTTCAAGACATGTGTCATAAGCTACACTTAATAAATATTCAGGTCCTGATCAGTTTTCTCCTTCTCTGGGATCTTGAGATAAACAAGCAAATGGCACGAAAAAAAAAATCAGCAAAGCACTTTATGACAACCAATTATATGGTAAGCCAGTTACTCAACGAAAGGTAATTATTAGAATCTTCAGAAAGTGTCTCTGCCCTAATGAAAACGTTTCCTTGGGGAAAGCTCTTGGTAGTAGTTATTCATACAATTTTTTTCCTCAGGAGCCCACAACAGATTGACTAGACCAATTTTCAATTAAACTGAAGTACTTTCTAAGTGGTGGAAGGACAAAAGATAGTTTTTAAAGATAGCAGTTCCCTATCTAATAAATGACTACCTGCCATGGTATGAAATTTAATAGTAGCTGTGGCATTGTACATCAAAAAGTAAATTGCAGTATGCAAAGTTAGTTTCTTAATATAGATGCTGCCAGCTCACTCTTTCTAGATGCTACAATCAATGTCAGAACATGAAAAAACCTCAGTTGTTGATTTCATATTAAATTCTTGAGACATTAAAACTGGGTTAGTTATACTAGCAAGAATTTTGAGTAAGATCTCTGTTTTGAAATTTTTTAATAATGTACATTAATATGCTATGGACAAACATTATTTTAGATTTAATAGCAATGTGGTAACCAACAGTTCTGTGGATATGATATACAAAGTCTGTATTTCATGATTTATTCTAGATTCCCATCTACCAAAATTGTCTACTGATATTATTGTTATATATTGTCATAATTGCCGTTATTGTCATGATCAAATTGCTATTATTTCCCTGAGTGAAGGGAATTTAGTATTTTGTTTTCTTAATGTTTGAATGAATAAAATAATTGAATATAAATCATAGCATTTTTATCATGTATAATGCATGTTTATTTCATTAGCCTGGCATTCTTTTTCTTTTTCTTCTGATGTTTCTTCAAACTTATGTATCACAACCATTAAATGTCCAATTAGGGTTTTCACTACAAAAATCCCCTTAAAAAATTTGATATTTTTCCAAAGATCTCCAAGACCAGACAGTAATGATATAAAGAAGCACTTCTAAACTCAATAACAGGTAGACTCAAACTGTATAAGAGATTGAAGATGATCCAAATGGGAATGAAATGCAGAGAAGAGAGAGATCTTTCTATGACTCTGTTTTTATAATTGCAATAGTGATTCCAAATATAGGTGTTTTGCTCTAAATCCAACTTTTCTTACATTATCTGTGTTAGATTTTCTGTCTAACTCTTGGAAATGGTAACTTCTTTTTCTCTCTTTTAGTTTGGTGTTAGAAAACTGTATGCCAGAAATTCATATGTCAATAAATGTGTAAATAGCAGTATATTTATTTACAAATATTTATGTAAAATATATTAAAATAAAATGTAAGCTCCTCATTCTTGCTTTGTTAGATCAAGACAGAATTACATATTTATTTAACATTAACTAACATTCTTAAACTTAATGCCTACAAAAAATATCATCCTGAATCACCAGTTCATAGGACTTTTCTCTGTATTCAGCAAAAGGCTTAGATATTATATATAGATTTTGTGCTTACACAGACTGAGATTCATCTGATGTTTTTTTTTCCATTGCACATACACACAAATACAAAAAATACACTAGATATGTGCTTTCCAAACTGAGTGAATCCTTGAAATTTTAAGGTATTAAAAGAAATTCAAGGGAGAAATAGTATTGCCATATAGTAAATATACTTAAAGAAACAATTCTTTAAAAAATTTTCTTTTTGGTCACATCCGTTGGTGTTCAGGGATTACTCCTGGCTCTGTAAAATTCCTGGTGGGCTCAGGGGACCATATGGGATGCTGGTGATTAAATCTGGGTAGGCCACGTGCCTGTTGTGCTATTGCTCTGGCCCCTAAAGAAACAATTCTTAAGTAAGTCCTGGAAGGCATACAAATAGACAGGTCAATAGACCAGAACACAAAGTACAAAATAAGAAAAGCAATGAAGCAATTTAGTAGATTATAAAGGTGCTCAAATTCATAGTGAAAGAATGAATTATTAGATATTCTAGATATATTAAATATAAATATTTAAATATTTTAAATAGTATTAAATATCTAAGTTTAGGAAGGCCCTTGAAGTTTGGTACATTCATTTTCATATATTTATTAATTTCAACAATGTTGATAGACAAAGATAAATGACAAGCTATATAATGAGAAGGCATTTACACTTTAAATTCCAATTAAAGTATTATTATTTTCTATTAAGTAAAGACCATTAATTCAATGAAAAATGGACAAATAATAAACATTAGAAGTTTACAGAGAAGGCAATAAATCAGTGCTTATAGTGCAAAATATTATTAATTATACTATAAAATGTAATTTCTTCTGTTACACAAATATAATTTTTAACTTTACAAAGATCACAGATTTTATTTTATTAATTCATTAATTAATTTATTTTGGCTTTTGGGTCACACCTGGTGACACACAGGGGTGATTCCTAGTTATGTGTTCAGAAATTGTTCCTGGCTTAGGGGACTACATGGAAAAACGGGGATCAAACCCAGGTTCGTTCTGAGTCAGCCACGTGCAAAGCAAATACCCTACCACTATGCTATCACTCTGGCCCAGAACACAGATTTTACAATAACCTGTACAATATAAGGAAACAAACTCTCATATATTGACAGTGGTATTATAAATAATCCTTGGATGACAATTTACCTCTATCCTTCAAGATCACAAAAGATACAGACTTTGACCCAATGATTTCATTCTTAGGAATTTATCCTATATATTGAAAAATTGAAGTCAATTTATATAATGATATGGCATGATCTACAATACACAGGTATTTTATAAGAACAATATTTGAAATAGAATGTGTAGTACCCAATATAAAAAGGGAAAATATAAGATCTGAATCTTGTGAAGGGATTTGAATGGCTGGCCATAGGTGAGGTGGAGGCTCTTGTCTAGACACTATTTTTATGTTGCCTTTCTAACTATATAAAACATATCTTTTTGATAAATAAATACAAGTTAGTACATATATTTATTACAACTCTAAAGCATAAGCATTAGAACTATACATAGATTATATCATTTAATAATTTTTATATTAGTTTATGAATAACAAATCATCTAAGGGCAAATGTTGAAGTAATAGTTACAAAGTCAGCATATTTTCAGTGGGATTTTAAAAATTAATTGTTTTATTTAATCACCATGGTTACAAAATTGTTCATTGTTGGTTTTCATTCATAAAATGTACACCATCCTAAAAAAATAAAAACATGTAAACCATCCTTCACCAACAAAGTCTCCTATTTATCCCTCACCCTTAACCCCACCTGTCTCTAGGATAGGCAGTTTACCTCTCTCTCTCTCTCTCTCTCTCTTTTTCTCTCTTACTCACTCTTTACTTTTTGGCACTATGGTTGAACTATTGTTAATGTAGGGTGATTTGCATGTTACTTTCTTCCCTTTCAGCATTCTTGTCCAGAGCGATCAGTTCCAACTATCATTGTCATAGCAGACCCTTTTTTACGCTATATGCACTCAACACTATTTGTGGCAAGCTTCCTACCCTATTCAGACCCTTATCTTTATTGGTTCTTCACTGCTAAGGTGTCAAGTTCATCATGCCTTTTTATGCAATGCTCTTTATTGCGTGTATGGAAGCCTGGGAACTATATTTCTCTGACTCCTATTTCAGTTTGCTTCTCCTGCTTATCTTCTATCAATGGGAAGTAAATTCAGGGAATCAGACTGAAAGAAAGAAGAAAACAAACCATTATTGTTCTTTCTATTCTAGTTATTTCATAGCTCTTCTTACAGTGATAGTTTTAAAATGTAAATGCAGGCTCCTGTGTTACTCAGAGACATCAGTGGCAGAAACAGCTCTATCACCCCCCATTAGTGTGGCGCTCTATCATCTCCCCATTAGTGTGGCACTCCATGCTAAGACTTCAACACTATCAGCTTCTGAATTACTGCCGCAACAGCAGAATTGTGCTTTCTAGGCTGCCTCTCATAGTGGCAGTAGCCCTGGATCCAATGTCCATTGCAAAAGCTCTAGTCATTTTAATGATAAAGTTATAGTGGACACTGCATATGACTACTGCCCTTTTCCTTCAGTCTGAATGGGCAGCAACCTCCTGAAACTATTGACATTTCACTCTTTTTCATTCTTGAGCTTTCCTAGAACTTTTGACACCTAAATTCGTTTGCATTTTTACTAAATGAAACCTAACCTGTCTTCTTTTTATTGCTAACAAAACTCAAAGTAGAGAAGAATTTTTAGGAGATTCAGGGTTTATCAAGTTTTTAAAAACTTTTAATAGAATCTTTCACTGTGGAATCTGATCAGAAAAGACCAGGCAAGATAATCAGTACTAAAAGGAGATGATGAACTATATACAGACATCTTTTAAATCTACATGGAAATCCAAGCAGAAAACTTGAATAGGACACAAAGTCATTATTTTTACAACTGGTAAATAAAAATAGAGGAGCAATTGCCTTACTTGAATGAAAAATATGAAATAGCTGTCAAAAGAAAAGTTCTCTCATTAAAAAATCATGACTCAGCATAATACTCTTCATAATCATTCAAATATAAGCACATTTCATGACTTCACTTTTCCTAACAGCTGCATAGTATTCCATTATGTAGTTTTGCCAGTTTCTTTATTCATTCATCTGTTCTCGTTACTTGGGTTGTTTCCAGATTTCTGCCTTTTGTGAATACTGCTGCAATGTGTGCTGAGAAATTTTCTGCATTGTGTCAGAAGGAGAGGAATAGACAAAGAATGATCACATTCATTTGTGGAATATAAAATATATAATATTTTATCAATAGAGATGAGAGCTAGGAGGACTCGCCTATAGTAGGAAACTTGCCAGAAAGATCAGGAGTGCAGTTAGGACAGAGAAGGGATAATATGACAATAATTATTGGAAATGATCACTCTGAACAAAAACTGATTGCTGAAAAGAAATAAAATGATACACATGATATTTCTTCAGTAACAATATTGCAAATGACAGTGTCTAAAAGGAAAGAGAGAAAAATGTCTACCCCAGAGGCAGGCAGGGAGATGGCAAGAGAAAAACTGAGGACATTGTTTGCAGGAATTATACAGTGGTGAAAGCTGTATATTGTATGACTGAAGCTCAATCATGAATAAATTTGTAACTGTGTATCTTATGGTAATTCAGTTAATAAATTTATTTATTAAAAATCATAAATAATAATAAAAATAATCATGGATATAAAGACAAAAGATATTTAAAAACCACTGTTTTGAAGAGCCAAAGCAATTATAACAGTGGGTTATTTGACTTGCATGTGGCCCACTGGAGTTGAAACCCTGGCATCCCATATGGTCTCTGAGCACCACTAGGAATGAATTTTGAGTGCAGAGCCAGGAGTAAATCCTGAGCACCACTGGATGTGACCAAAAAAAGAAAAAAACAAGCAAAAACCACCACCACCACCAACAAAAACACGTTTGCAATACCTGATAAAAGTATCTAGGTAGCAATGAGTAGTGTCTGCTAAAACCATTATATGAATGGTTAATGGAAAATTTTAATATATGGATAAGCTGACATCACCTGAGCCCTGTAATAATCTTACCAAAAGTAGACCAAATAGATATTATGTGCCACGTAATGTAAAGTATTAGAAATGACTAACACCATCAAGAACATATTTCGAAAATAAGTATCTAGTTAATTCTACTGGTTTTAGTGCTTCCTTTAAAACAAACAGAAGAATATCCCCCATATTGCAAAAATACAATAAAAATACAATACATCAAGAATAAAGGAAATTTTAGTCAAGCCCCAAATAAATAATATTAAAAATAAAAAAGGACATCCACACAAATTTAAAAAGAAATGCAAAATTAAACAAAAATAAATCACTTTCATTGTGTGATGGTTCCAATCAACTACAGCAAAGTTTTTGGTGGGTAGATGAAAAACATATTAATTATACAGTCCAGGATGGTTGTGGATGATGATGAGATGGAGGGATGGTGAGATACATGGATGGACCTTTCTCTGCCTGCCCAGGCCACGTGCCTGCAACTCCATCCAGCTGGCAGGTCTGAGGGTGGCGGCAAGAAAATGATCCATAGGCAGTCAGGTTTCAGGAGACATCAGCTTTATTAAGACCCTAGCCACCATGTGTGGCCTCTAAGTTTTTAAACCTTTTAAGCCTGCTTCATTAGTAGCCCTGCATTCTCTTCTCTCTTCATCCTCAGTCTCTCTTGCTCAATCCCTGAATCCCCTCCTACTCCTGAGGCAACCCTTTTATTAGCAACCAAAGACATATCCCAGATGTGAGCAGGTGTGCCTCTCGAGGTGAGCAAGTCAGGAAGTTTTGAGAGGGGAGTAATAGCTCCTTATATTATTTTTCATGAAAATTCTCTAACAAAGAATTTAAAATAATTCTCTACAAAACACCTTTAAAACTATGAGACTCAAATTCTCAATTTGATTTTAATTTTAAATTAACAAATTTTCCATATTTTATAAAAATATATATGACCATGAAAATTATTGTGTTTTTATTCTAATAAGTTTGCATTTCAAACTCAATCTGAGAATTCCTAGAAATACAGCAAACACATACTATTATTCATATGTGATAGAGAATTTCTAAAGTGAACATTGAGAAGGCATTGCACTTTGAATAAGAGGCTCCTGAAAAGACCTAAAGTGGAGCAAAGCAATGAGAGAAGGTCTATGCTGTTCTGGAGTTTAGGCTGTTTACACTAGAGAGACAAAGGTACATTTGTTTACCAGCCTGTCACTTTCATAAGACAATAAGCTACTTGAAGAAAAATTCCATATTTCTTTGTTTTAATATGCCTACAGGTGTGTTTGGAACATATTAGGAAATAAGTGAGTGATTAATGGTTTGGTAAAAAAAAAGAACCTTAAGCAAAGAATAGCAGAAATATATTTCGTATGCCTAAAACTCAACTATGAACAACTTTCTAAATCATAATTTTGAATAATGAAAATTAACCCAAGTTGCAATGCACAAGGCAAGTATTATCATTCTGTATTATTACTATTATTTGTATTTTCTGTACCTGCTGTATAATTGTTCTGGCCCAGGGTTTTCAGAAGTTTGTATTTGAATTTCTAGAATTTGCAGATATTTTCCTGGAATGTGAATAAAAGACACCCATTTGTAACCTGCCGCTTCTGTTTGGCACTTCATAATTTGATCTTCCAAGTCTAGTGACATGGCTGACTATTTTCAGTTCTTGCAAAGCTGTGTCTTTAAAGTGGGAACAACAGTGGTAAAAAGAAGTGAGAGATAATGATTGACATGGGATAGAATTGCTTTAGATAGCAAGACTCTCTTAAGTTTTTTATGGGAAATTCTACTCTGTTGAAAAAGTATAAAGGACTGTTGGTAGGACTGCACCAAAGTAACTGATGCCCTGGTGGCAATCTTTAATTTAAAAAATGTTTTTTTTAATTATTTGACTAGATCCAGAGCTACAGTACATCAGGTAGGGAATTTACCTTGCATGTAATTTACCTAGGTTTAATTAAGGACACACAATATGGTCCTCTGAGCAATGCCAGGACTTACCTTGAGCACAGAGTGAGGAGTAAGTCCTGAGCACATTTGGGTATAGCCTAAAAACAAACAAATTTTTAATAGCTAACCATAGATGGAGATTCACAGATAAACAGCATAGTTTTCAAAATTAGAAATAACCCCACAGGAAGTGTTGAGGATGCTGGGCTGAAAGTCTAATGAACATTTGCCTATTTTGCATTATCCCACTTCCATCTAAGTGAACTTAGGTGAACCCATTTTACTTCTCCTAGCTTTGTTTTCCTCATCTGTAAATTGAAGCTAATGTGATTGGCTCTGATATCACACAGTGCTATTAGAGGCTCCAACTGGATATCAAATGAGAGTACTTTTGTCTGTGAGGAAGCATTTAGCTAATACAGGGATTATTTCCAAGAAAAATGTCATTGTTTATATGTATCACTTTAACCAGAGAGTTATTTTCAAAATGTTAAATTCTTCCCTTCTTGATTTCTGTTATGCCATGCGTATTCCTGTATCCTTGTCACCAGTCACAATTCTTCTGGATTCTACATAAAATGTATTATGGTTAATTTTTGGTATCAACTGCACTGGGTCACGAGGTATCCAGATATTTGCTGTGTTATTTCTGAGTGTGTCTGTGAGGGTCTTTCAGGAAAAGATTAGCATTCAAAAGAATAGACTGAGAATAGCTAACTGCCCTGCTCAAGGAAGGGGTGAGGGTCAGAACTCATCCAATAATTGCTACTTGAAGAGAATAAATAGTGAAAGAAGTTGATAATTCTTTTTCTCCTTGCTTATGTGATGAAATAATACTAAGCTCTGTTTTCAAATTGCTATTCACATAGTCAGCACTCCTGGGTCTAGGGGTTTTACACATAGACAAGAATTTAATCCATTCTCAGTCCTTTACATTTGGAGTAGTACTTGAAGTAGTGCCTCTGTTTTCTTAGAATTTCAGAGTCAAATGGAGCTCCATCACCGTTGCTGAATCAACTAATTCCTTATAGTCTCTCTAGGTGTATGTGTATGTGTATGTGTAGAGACCTGTATAGACATAAATAATATATACATAGATATAACTATATGTAGAATATATACATATTGATTAGATTAGAATCATAACTAATACATAAACCTATCATGCTACAAATTACATATATAAGTGAAAAAGAAAAAAATATTTTGTGAGCCAGCGAGATTATACAGGGGTTAAAATTTAATTCTTGCTCAGGGCTAACCCTGGTTTTATCCCCAGATCCAAAGGTTCCTAGAAAAACATCATTGGGCATTCAGCCTTGAAAGCACACAAGAGACATGGGTAATCCCAGATACTATAGGTCCAGGGAAGTATCACATCCTTAGGACCTGGTTGGCAAAATTGTTGCTACCATTATCCTACATACACAAAAATAAAAAGTTTTCATACTAGAGCACAAGGAATTTTTGTTTGTTGACACAATACTCTGCAAAGGAATTGCTCCTAGCATTTTTTTTTCAGGACCAAAGAACAAAGAATTTCATTCCGTTTGGCCCTAAATGTATTTGAAATTTCAGGGACTTAAGTTTATTTCTTTTGAACAATTTTTTGGTGATGTTCACGGTGCTCAGACTTACTTCTGGCTTTGTGCTCAGAGATCATTTTTGGCCATGCTCTGGGGAACATATGCTGTTCTGGGTTGGAACCAGGATTGACAGCATCAAGGGTAAGCACCTAAACCTCTATACTATTATATTATTTTTCTGACTTTGAAATTTTATGAACTTGAAATGGTTGCTGTAACCTCATCTCTCAAATGATTTAAACCTGGTGCTTCAAAAATCACTTTTGTCTTCAGTAAAATTAAGTATTTCATTCACCCTACCAACAATAAGAGAATGGGAATGTATAAATTTTATATTATTTAATTCTCATGGTGACCCAACAAGGCAGGCATTGTTTCATCATTTTACAAAGAGAAAACTGTGAGTTATAAAGAGTTACAAATATTTAAGAATTATAGGGTGGGGCGTTGGTGGTGGGGATGTTGCTCTGGTGAAGAGGGGTATTCTGCTTATTACTGAAACCCAACTACAAACATGCTTGTAATCATGGTATTAAATAAAGATATATATATATACATATATACACACATACATACATACAGTATACAATGAATTGTAGTGATCAGTGGAATTACTGCTTGAGTTCAAAGCTATCCTTAGTAGCATATGTATGGATGCAACTATCAGAACTCTCTTTGGTCACATATTCTCTTTTTCTTCCCTCAGTTTTATATATATATATATATATATATATATATATATATATATATATATATATATATATATATATATAATTTTTCTATTACTCATACTCAAAGTATGTATAGCATGTTTATAAGATTTCCTCTGGAATTTTATATAACATTTTCCAAACAACTCAGGCATTCATGATGTTTTTGCCTATCAGCATTTTTCATTCGTTCTGAGAGGATTTGATCAAACTTGATAAGCTTGATGTGTTCTGTAAATCCCTACTGCCTTCTTTAATGCAATCATAATTTCCTATGAGGTGGTTTCTAGGGACAGTGCTTTATCGTCCAGAACTTTACAGTGAAAGATATACTTACTATGTGGTAGAATTAATAAGTGTAGTGGATTTCACTGCATTTCCACCTCAACAAGCATTTCTTAGTCAGCACAGTATGTTTTCATATGCATTGCCACAAATAGTAATTCTTCTTCAGAGTTTGGGAAGATTTGCAGAAACAAATATTTCCAAATTAAATATTATTCTCAGTTCCTGCTCAGCATAAAAACAGGCCAACTTGATGAGTGCCTTTGACATATTGGGGAATAATTCAATTTTATTTTTATGTACAGAATAGAAATGAAAAATATTCTTAAAGTCTTGCAGTAGCTGACAACACTATGCTCTTGCCTTTGTGCTCTCAGAAGGGAGAGAAATGCTTTTGTGTTCTCAGAAAGGAAGGGGAATTCACTAAGAGAACAGTGAATTCTACAAAATTCTACGAGGCAGCATTGCTGAATAATATAAACTCTGCAAACATTGCAGTTTTTATTTAAGTCTTTAGGGATGAGACTGGGAATGTACTTCATGTAGAATGAAGGTAGAAAGGTAATTTAAATGAAAGGTAGAAAGGTAATTTAGCCAATGTATTATGAAAATACTTTTCAAAAATTTTATTAGATTTGAGGTTGTCCTACCTCCAGCAGAGCTGCTGCAAAATCACCTTGAGTTCCTTGGGCACCTGGCAGGCATGACTTGAGGCTCTTACTAGGCCCTCATTCCCAGTAGGGGACAACTCCAGGACTTCCTCCATCTTGCAGGCAGAGTTGATGAGGGTATGGTCATATGGACGCAAATCCACTGGAACAACTTCACAAAGTTTCCTTCCTTTATATAGTTCATATGGATGAACTGGAGTAAGAGAGATTCAGGGGCCCAGGAGATAGGTTGGAGGTAAGGCACTTGCCTTTCATGCAAAAGGTCATCGGTTCAAATCCCGGTGCCCCATATGGTCCCCCGTGCCTGCAGGAGCAATTTCTGAGCATGGAGTCAGGAGTAACCCCTGAGCACTGCCGGGTGTGACCCAAAAACCAAAAAAAAAAAAAAAAAGAGAGATCCAGTTATTAAGTCAAGTGCCCCAAATGCATCTTTATTTTGCATGTCAAGTCCCTAACTGCCAGGAGTCAAACTCAGGACTTTACACATGCAAAGATTTATATAACTGCAGTTATACACTTAGCATCATGGCTCCTTTGACATGTGGCACAGAAGATTGACTCAAATTTAGATGAAAGCATATTTGTCAATGGTGACCAACAATAACTTTATATCTGTTCCAGGATCATTTTTGCTCTTTATAAAGGTAACTGAGGAGGATGGACTAGTGTGCTAAAAGGGGATTGCCAAGAGATAAATGGCAGTAGCCTGTGCTGATATTCTAGTCAATGAGTCTCAGCATAACACATGAAAAACATCACCACACTGAAAAGGTTCCAATGGGGAAACAACACACAACATCACTATGTTCAGTAAATGAAGACAATATTTCAAAAGACCCAAATAGTACTAGTCATCTTTATAACTCTGATTAGAACTTTAGAGAAGAAAGGTGGAGGATATTCAAATAACTCAAAGAAAGCCCAGAAAAAAACAGAGCTAAAATCCAATAAGACTCAAGAGAAGATAAGAGTAGAAATGAGAAAAAATCAACCAGAAATAACAGAATTGAAAAACTAGGTAGGCAAAATGAAAAACTCACTGGAGGCCCTACCAGCAGAGTAACACTGCTGAGGACAGAATCAGTGAGCTGAAAGATAAGCCGCATAAAACCTTCATACAACAAAAGAAGATGGAAAAGAGCCCTAAAATAAATACAGAAGATGGAAAAGATCCTCAAAATAAGTGAACAGACACTTAAGGATAAATTTAACAGGAAGAACATGAGAATAATTGGGATCAGGAGAGACAGGAAGAAAATCCTAATGAAGAAGCATCAGTCAAAGACATTACTGAGAAGTTCTGAGAGTTGAAGAGTTCATGCATTCATAGACTGGATGCCAAAAAAAAAAAACCAGCTAAATGATATACAAATAAATGCACACTGCAGACATCCTAGTCACAATGATGAAAATAACAAATATAGAACACTGAGAGCAACAAGATAAAAAAAATTACATACAAAGAAGCAGCAGAGGTGGGATAGTAAAAATAGTAAAATATTCAATGTAATGTATGTCTTGCCATGAATGCTTTACCAAGCCAGACTTTCATTCAGGTTTTAAGGAATGATACACTGCTTCATGGATAAACAAAAAACCCAGGAACTTAACAGACTCAAAGCCAACCTTAAAAGAAGTACTGAAGTTTCTACTTTAAGACAGGCAGGTCTGACAAACACAGCGAACTTTTACAAAAGAAGGCACAAAAACCCATGACAAAAATGTTTCTCAACATTAATGAATGAAATGCACCAGTTAAGAGACATAGATTGGGGGCCGGCGTGGTGGCACTAGAGGTAAGGTGTCTTCCTTGCCAGCACTAGCATAGACGGACCGCTGTTCAAACCCCCAGCGTCCCATATGGTCCCCCAAGCCAGGAGCGACTTCTGAGCACATAGCCAGGAGTGACTTCTGAGCACATAGCCAGGAGTAACCCCTGAGCGTCACTGGGTGTGCCCCCCCAAAATAAAAGAGACATAAATTGGTAAATGGATCAGAAAATGCAATCCAACATTTTGTTGTCTTTAAGAAACATATTTGAATATTCAAACAAACACAGATTCAAAGTCAAAATTGAAGGACAATCTTTCAAAACAATTCCCTTAAATAGGCAGATTTGACCATGCTAATATAAGATGAGACAGACGTTAGGCTTAAAAATCAAGAGCCAGAAGCGAGCATTTCTTAATAATTGAGGGATTGGTAGTACATCAGGAAGAAATTACACTATCAAATGTATAAATACCCAATGAGGGGCCATCAAAATCCTTAAAATAGCTACCAATAGGGGTCAGAGAGATAACATGGTGGGTAGGACATTTTCCTTGTAGGTGGCCAATCCAGGTTAGATTCTCGAAATCTTATATGGTCCCCATAAACACTGCCATGAATGACCCACATAATGGTCTTCAGGAAGATGCAAATAGAAAAAAAGATATTGTTTCATACTACAGGGACTGGCACACATCACAAAAAAAAAAAATAAAACTAATAAAACATTCAACAACCAGTGCTGGCATGGATGTGGAGAAAGACATTCATTGCTGATGGTAATGTAGACTGGTCATCTTTTTTGAAAAATATTATAGATATTTCACAGTAAAACCTGGATATTTGGGGAGGGAGGGACGGAGAGACAGAGAGAGAGAGAAGTAAAATGCTTGCTTTATTGGCAGGCGGGAGAGGGTAAGCTGCAAAGTAGAGGGCTTCAATGAGAGTGAGAGGGAAACTGTTGACATTGGTGGCAGAAAATGCTCACTGGTAAAGGTTGTTTATATTGTATGACTGTAAGTCAATCATGAACAACTTTATCTGTAAAACACAACAATTTTATTACGAACAACCTTGTAACCATGGTGTTTAAATAAAAATATAGTATAAAGAAAAAATACTGGAAATTGAAAATCCATATGGTTTAGCAATACCACTCCTGTGGATATACCAGGTAGAAAAGCCCTCTGAATTCTATGTTCGTTGAAGCACTATTTTCAATAGTCAGAGTCTGAAAACAACCCAAGTGCCCAAGAACAGATAAGTGACTAAAGAAACAATGTACATCTACAAAATGGAATACTATGAAGCTGTTAGGAAAAACTAAGTCATGACATTTTTATGCATGAATGGATATCAAGAGTATTATTCTGAGTGAAATGAGATGGATAGGCAAAGTATAATCTGTGGGATATAAGAAAATAAAATATAGTATGGTAATAATATCCAGAGACAATAAAGATGAGGTCTCGGTGGACCATGATATGAAGCTTGCCACAAAGAGCAAGAAGTGTAGTTAGGGTAGAGAAGGTTCCATTATGACAAAGATAATTTGGAACGTATCATTCTGGACATGAACTGGGTACTAAAAAAACATAAAGTGATATGTATGTTACCCCCTTCATTACCCCTTTATTAGCAATAGTGCAAACCATAGTATTTGTTTGTTTGGACCACACCCGGCGGTGCTCAGGGGTTACTCCTGGCTGTAAATAGCTCCTGGCAGGCACGGGGGACCATATGGGACACTGGGATTCGAACCAACCACCTTTGGTCCTGGATCACTGCTTGCAAGGCAAACGCCACTGTGCTATCTCTCCGAGCCCAAAACCATAGTATTTAAAAAAGGAAAAGACAGAGAGAGAGAGAGAGAAAGAGAGAGAGAGAGAGAGAGAGAGAGAGGAGAGAGAGAAGCAAAATGTCCTGTCCCAGAGGCAGGCAAGGGGGGGGATGAGAGGTAAATTGGAGACATTGATGGTAGGAAATGTGCACTGATGAAGGGTGTTGTACATTGTGTAACTGAAGCAAAATCATGAACAATTTGTTACCATGGTGCAGAAAACAAATCACTAGATTTGAAAGCCTAGACCAGAGAAGAAAGTCATGTGATTATGCATTCCAAATTGTCAGCCAGATATTTAAGTCAAGTAGGTTCCTCATCATTATTGAGCTCTTAAATATTATTAGTGACTAAAATAATAATTCAATGCATTTGGTTACCTTATAAATCAAAAACTATAATAAATTGTTTCAAAATTTCTCAATATTCCAAATGAGACATTTTTGTTTATTTATTTATAGGTGAGGAAATGTAGGTCTCAGGGGAGTGAAGCAATTTTTTTTTCATTTTTCTTTTGTTTTTTAGTAATACTAGATGGTGCTTAGGGCCTGCTACTGGCTCTTTGCATGGGGGTTAATTCTGATAGAGTTTGGGGGGGCATCTGAGATACAAGGAAGTGCCTTATCCACTGTAAGATCTCTGCCCCCCCCCTTGTGAAGTGATTTCTTGATGTCACACAGCTAGTAAATTACAAAGCTGCAAAGCTCTAGGGTTATCTCTCTTTTTGGGGGGACCACAATAAAGGTGATGCTCAGTGTTTACTCCTGGCTATGTGCTCAAAATCACTCTTGGCTCAGGGGACCATATGGGATGCCAGGGATTGAACCCAAGTCTGTCCTGAGTCAGCCGTGTGCAAGGCAAATGCCCTACCATTGTGCTATAGCTCTGGCCCAGGTTGCAGAGTTCTTGATACCTTCAAAACCCTTCTTATGCTAACACAACAGCTCATAACTAAGAACATAGTTTCAAGAAGACGACTGGGCTTTCAAACACTAATACTGCCATGCATTGAATGTAAGTCATTAGACTAAACAGTTTTGAAGTTTAGATCCTCAAGCATAAAACATTAATAATAACAACAAAAAAATAAGTAAGCATTTAATTGGAATTTGTGTGAGTTAAATAAGTTAATACCTGAAGACTCCATATACTTTTAGCCAACTCCATAAGTCCAATGTAGTTATGCTCTTACCAGAGACTTCACCTCTCCATGGTGAAGGTATAGAAAGTTAAAGAATCAATAAGTATTTACGTATGATTTAACTGATTTTAGGCAACATTAAGATTCATGTTCACTTAAACAAATAAAATAATAGGAGCCTGTTCTACTAACATGTATTGCTAAGTATTATCTCATTTTGTAACAATCAATGCTGACAAACACTCTGTGTTGTTGTTATTGTCATTTTGGGTCACCCTTGGGGGTTACACACAGTTTGGTCCTTGGGTATCACTTCTGGCTGTGCTTTGGAGAACATTTGACACCATAATTCAAACTAGCTTCTTTCATGCAAAGTATGTGACTAGTCCATTAATCAATCTCCCTTAACACTAATGAAGAAATTTTGTTTGTTTGGGGACCATACCCAGTTGTGCTTAGGACTTTTTATTGACTCTACACTTAGAGATAAACTTTTGATATGGCTCAGAGGACCATATATGGTGCTGGAAATTGAAACTGGATTGGCAATGTGCAACTCATTGTTCTATTGCTCCAACCTGAAAAGCATTCTTTACCTCCTCATTCTCTCACTGAAATTATTCAACTGTTCCATTTGCTTTTTCCTCCTTTACTAAATTGAAGTTTATCTGTGTCCAAATCAGCTCTGAGTAAGAGTGGGTTCTCTCTAAATTGTGTCAAAGCCATGAAAGAAGTTGTGAAACTTGAGACAACTTGCCTTCAAAACATTTTAACTTCTGTACTGCTCATTTCTTTAACAAGGTATTTTTAAAGTGAAATATATTCTGAAAAGAACATGGTGTGACCATTTTGTTGTTTAATTTATTTGGTTCTCTTTAATCAGGGTTCTCTTTCTTTTCCTTATTTTTCTGGTTGCTTCAATGAAGACTGAAATTATAGGGTAAAGTGATTTTGTTATAAAATTCAAGGTCAGCTGCTCACGCTCCAACTGAATACTTTTGAGAGTTATAAGTAGATGAAGAAAAAGAAATTTATTAAGATAGATAAGAACCTCAGAACATGACTGAATTGATTCAAAAACACATCTTCAAATTTTTTAATTAAAATTATTTTGAATCAATGTAAGTTGCAATCTTATTAATGATAGATTTTTTGCATGCAGTGTTCCAACACCACTTCCTCCATCAAAGTGTCTGTCCATTCGCCATTATCACACATCTCCTCTGAACTCTGCTCTCCTCACTCCCATGCCCCATTCTTCTCAGTGAGCCCAGTTACAAAAAAAAAAAGTCTTACTCTCAGTACACATGTAGGATTTTATATGGGGATAAAGTGGTAGAAGACAATGATAATGACAAACATAGAGCTATCATCTGGCTCATCTCTGTGCCTTCATGCTAATGGTTGGCTTCTGATAAAATGACTCTGAAATAGTTATCTTTGCCTTTCAGAACCTTTGTGACAGCTCTTAGAGATCTCTCTCAGGAAGGCTTAATAGCAATATTCCCCCCCCCCCACTTTTCGAAGATTTGTTCTGATATAAGATTAAGTATGCAGTGAAACTACTCCTTCAATGTACAGAAATCTATGGCTTTCCTATATGCAAATAATGAAATAAAATAGAAACTACAAAAACAATATCATTCACATTGTGCCTCAGAAAATCAAGTATCTCAGAATCAGCTTAACAAAAGAGGTTAATAATTTATACAAAGAATATTATATAAATCACAAAAAATAATAACAAAAGGGTGTGAGGAAATGAAAATACAACTCTTGTTCATGGATTGAACAAAAGTTACCAGTGCTAGTGTGGATATGGGGTTCCAGAGACCCTCATTCACTGAGGGTTAAAATGTTGACTGGTGTGGGTTTTTGGAAAACAATATAGACATTTCTTAAAAACCAGAGAACCGAGCTTCTATATACTACAGAAATTCTACTTCTAGGCCTCTACCCTGAGGGTCCAAAAACATAATTTAGAAAAGACACCTCTACTTCTATGCTCATTCACAATATCCAAAATCTGGGAACAACCCAAATGTCCAAGAAAAGATGACTGCATAAAGAAACTGTGGTAATATATATTATAAAAACTACTCCAAGTAAAGATAAAGCCATGCAATTTGCTGCTACATTGAAGAATTTGGAGAACATCATGCTGAGTGAAATTAGTCATTAGGAAAAAACAGACACAGAATGATCTCTTTCATATGTGAAATATATTTTAAAAATAAGCATAAAAATTGCTCAAAGGCAACAGAAACTGAGAACTGGTCTTCAGTAGAAAACTTACCAGGATGAAGGTAGGGACATTGATGGGGTAGAAATAGGGACTATGGTAGCAGGAAGCAGATACTGGTAGGTACATGAAACTGCATTAACAGTGTTATAAACCATATTGCCTAAATTAAAATAAAAATAAAAAGGAAACCATTCCTATGTAAACAAACAAAAAACAAAAATACCTAAAAAGAAAAAAGCAAAAACAAAGAAGAGAAATAATAGATGAAACAAAAGCCAAAGTGAGAGGTTGTAAGTATTATCTTGTGCTTCACATTGCTTCTATGATTAAAAAAAGCCCAAAGTGACATTTTTCCTTGAAGATAGCTATTATGCTTATAGTAATTGATCATCAATGTCTCAGAAAATGATTTTCTTTTACTTTAGCTTTGTGTGTGTGTGTGTGTGTGTGTGTGTGTGTGTGTGTTGGTTACTCCAGGGCCCTGTTGTACTCTCTCTGGCCCTATATCTTTGGTTTTTTGTTTATTTGTTTGGGGGTCATACTCTAAGGTGCTCTGGGGAGCTTGTTGAAAGACCAAATTTAGTGCTGTGGATCAAAGCTGAATAGCTTCAGGCAAGGAGATATTTGTGCT